>SNQJ01S0030344.1:12954-29813 GCA_010110895.2 Picea sitchensis | reverse complement strand
AGTCTTCCGCAAGAATTCAACCTTGTGTAAAGACCTGGTGCAAGGAGTGCACATATCCGAGGTTCGACTAATCATCGAAGAGACTTTGTAAGAAGTTGAGGAACTAGAAAAAGGAGAATGCCAGGAGGGCGAGAGGAACCTCTCTTCGATAAATCCTTTGGATCTGAGTTATCGAAATCCATGGAACACAAGGAGTGCACAGGAAATCGAAGTCTTCACAAGACCAAGCTCAGGAGGAATAACACTTTTCATAAGTGTTAACGAGATCCAAGAGTCGAACTCGTCGGAGGAGCAAAGGTTTGAAACCTTTGAACACTTATAAAGTCATCTAATTCAGAGAAATTAGAAGCTTAGGAGGAGGAGCGACGTCGACTATTGAATCATAATATAAGGACCAACATCCATCCAATTGAAGATAAGATATGCAATATTTAATTCTTCATATACACAAGGGAAAGAACCCACCAATATTTGATACTTGAATCCTCTGAAGTTCGGAGTCCCAGATTTCTGAAGTGAAATCTCTGTCATCCGATCATCTAAAGTAGGCTGAGCTGTTAGATCGTCCGAGGTGAGCGCCCGACATTAGATCGCCAAGGAAAATCTGAGTCGTCGGATATCGTGAGCCCAAGAGGAATCAAGTGTGAACTCTAAGATTCTTGAAGTGCGAAATGTCGAAGAGCGGAGAGTCGTCAATCTGTTAGAGGACACTTGTCAGCAGATCTTGAGCTCCGAAAAAAAATTCGTGGGGTTTTTCAGTTTGAGAACTGAGGTTCCCGAAGGCCTAAAATGAATCTGAACCATCAGATCTAGAGGAGACATGGCAAAGATCTGTGAGCTCCGGGTAAAGTCGCGAAGCGATCTCTAGCCGTCAGATTTAGTGGAGACGTGGCATGAATCCTCATTCATTGATCCAAGGGGGGGACATGCGTTAGTCAATCACAGCCTTCGGATAAAAGTATTGGGGAAACGGTGAAGTTTGAGATTTGAAATCCCCGAAGTCCGAAACCAGGAGGAGATCTCGACCGTTGATCGAGGGGAGGGTCTCAGGACCATTGGTCTAGGTTGAAAGGTCAAAAACCCAAGGTAGAATCTTGTTGGCCCTTGACCAAGTTTTGAGGAACACTTGGTCATATTTGACCCTTTTTGGGACTTTGACAGCTTGTCAAATATGGAGTGCAACGCGAAGTGGAAATCATGGAAGCTAGACCCCTTTTTAGGTCCTTTTTTATTTTTTGGGGATAATGTAATGGGATTGGGATATCGACCCATGGGTTTACCCATGTTTAGGCCTATTTTGTATGTATATATAGATGTCTAGGCCATATAGAGGAGTAGCAGATGATATATCTATGTGATGTAGGCTAAGTGCCAAGGGTTGAATCTGTGTGAACAAGGCTTTGTGCATTTTGTGTAAGACTTGCATAATCGAGTGCAAGTCCCTATGAGAGACTGTAGAAGGCTTTGTGTTGTAGTGCAAGGAAGAAGGATCTAGCAAGATGCGCAAATCTTCTTTCCTATGCGAAGATGGATTTGGATGGCTCTGTGTTGTAACCTGATTAACTGAAGATAATAACGAAGAAGACTTTGTGGACATAGCCCCAAGGTGGGGGTGAACCACGATAAATATGTGTGTTGTGCTCTGTGCCTCGACCTGATGTGTTTGTCTCTTCCTTTGCTAAGTCCTTTGATGTGTTTAGATAGATCTATTTATGAATTGTTCTTCTGAGATATGAATGAATATTAGTTCTGGTATGTAAGATGCTTAGTGTTGAATTATCTAAGATCTAAGTACATACTGCGATGCTCTGTGCTATCTGTGAAGTATCATAAGGGTTGAATATTGATGAATAATCTATGTTAAGTGATTGCTAAGTGTTATAATCATAGATCTGTGTCCCAGCTAAGGTTGCAGACACCTGATTCTTGCAACCACCCCTACCTCTACCTCGGGTGAGACTTCATCTGCTTCGCAGGTGTTGCTAAAAGGGTCGGTAGCTAGGGTTTTGTTGGTACATTGTGTTAGCGTTGAACCCTGGGTCTACCCCAGTGCCAACAAATGGTTCTGTTGCCGGTACCTGAAACTGTAATTGTTGGGAATTGAGCAGAAGAAGATTTGTGTAAAGATTCATCCTAAAATTGTGAAACCTCTGTGTGTGGATCTATGCCCTAGTGCATAGTGATCCACTTGACATGAAAATATATGTATTGAAGAAGAAAGGATAGATATGAAGGAAAGAATTCAGATCTGCAAGAAAAGAGGTTGATACTGAAGAAAAGAAGTAAGATATGTAAGCTCTATGCTCCGATAAAGGTAAGAACAGTTAAAAGTTCTTAATCTGGAAGCTTTGTGCCCTGTAGAAGTAAAAGAAGTGAAATTTTTTGTTTCTAAAGTATAAATTTAGGTATTCTTGATAGATTTTGTCCTAGATTTAAAACTAGGGCATTATTATATGAAAGAACGTTTGATACGAATAGATATGATAAGAATAATGAAAGATATGTTATACCTATGCATAGAAAGAATTTTTGGACTAACCAATGGATGTAGGATCCTAGAAAGAAATTTGTGTAGGCTAGCCATTATGACCCTATCAAGCAGTACAAGAAAAGTTGGGGATCATTGAAGAGAAAGAGAGGATTAACTCTTTGTTACAGTGTCAGAAGACCAGGACATCTTGTTAAGGAATGCCCTGCGAGAAACCCTAGTTGCCTCTGTTGTAAGGCTATGGACCATGAAGTACTGGATTGCCCTAGAATGATTGCTAGACTTGAAAAGTTGAATATGGAGCAAGAAAACCCGGAACGATATCAAGATACTAAGATTATAGAAGAACCCCAGAAAGAATCAGAGATTATGTTGCTAAAAATGAAAGAAACCCTGGATGAACATAAAGATGCCAGTTTTCCAACGATCTTCAAAGAAAAGGAGAAAATTGAAGTAAGAATAGGAGACTTCGACATTGACTGTGTCTGGATGAGGGAACACAGATGAACATTATGACAGAAAGTACTTGGGAAACCCTAGGAAGGCCTACTATGGTTCCTTCACTAGGAAAAATAGGGTTGTTTAAAGGAAAAATAGTAACCCTATGTGGCAGGATTACTCGAATAGCTATGAGTACCCATGGAGCTTCTATAGACAAAGAATTTGAAGTTATTAAATTTATTGAGGACTATGCCCCGTTTCCATCTTTGTTAGGCAAGATCTGGATTGAAAAACACCAAATCTAGAGAAAAGAAGAACAGGAAACCCAAGAACAGAAGAAGCAAGAACTCATGGAATTTATGACTAGAAGGATCGCCTACTTGATGAAAGAACAAGAGAACAAATCTAATCTATTGAACACCAGGGACTTGGATGTCGAAGATATAAGAGTATTAGAGGAACCACAAAAGACCGAAATACCTAATCAATATGATGCAGGAGTATTACCCTTGGATCTGAATAAAGAATCTCAGCATCGCGAAGTGACTATGTCGAGAGAAGATAAGGATCAGAATGGAAAAAGGATGACCGAGACAAAGCTCACTGGGAAGAAGGCTAGGAAGCTAAGTAAGAAGAGAGCCAATATTGAAAACTTACAGAAGATTCTGGAGGAAACTTCGCAGAAGGAAAAATCACAGGAATTGAGATTTGCCAGGATATCAGAATAGAGACATACAACACTTCACCATGGCAAAGCAATATAGCCGTTGGACCGATATACCTGTTCGAATTCCACCCCGAAAAGACAGAAAATCATTAAAGGATCACCACCAGACTGTCGAACCACGCCATAACAAATGGATCAACGTTCATGAAAGATTCACTCCCATTGCAAGCATACCATTGACGAATTTCCTATTTAGATCGGTGCGCCGTGCCTGAAGAACACTTTTGCCAACTGGAAAATTGAAGCCCACAGAACTAGTGATTGTCTACAGGGATCATTGCAAGCAGATTGTTCATCCTAGTGCAGTATTTTGAGATCATCGTGACCCCAATTATGTTTCTCGAGTGCGTATGTCCGACAAGCTCACCGAACTTGAGGAATCCATCACAGAGGTCCTTCTCGATTTAATGACTGAAAGATTCATGCCGGAAAGAAGAATGTCCACTGAAATCCAAGCATCATCAACGGGAGGAATGAAAACCTCCTCGTAGACTGCTCGAGCAGGAACATCTCGAGCCAATGCAGATAGAAGAACTAAGCATAAGGACGACATAGCCAACGCGAAGTTAGTGCCATCCATCATACCAGCTTACATACCCCCTCTAAGTGGTGAGATTAACAGGGAAAGTGTCTCTAGAGACTTTGAATACACCCTAGTCACTGCATATCTACTGAAAGGATTATGCACCTACTGCGCAGATCAAGACAAGGTTACAACGTTGAATTTTTGCGATTTCAACCTGGGGGACCGTAAATCTTACAGCATGCTCACCCCGTATAAGTACTTGATGAGAAATAAGGGCAAGAATATGAATCTCATCCCTCAGCAATGGACGATGAACCTCACGTAGTTTAATTTTCTCAATGTTATGAAAATACCGCATTTTGGCAAACACCAGGAGGTGAATTATTGTGTAAAATTGATGCTAGAAAATTACCACGGAGGATACCTATGGTTAGATCGTCGCATAACTATTGATTTGGCGTTGATCAATAGGATCATTGGGCTTAACATGCAAGGCCCTAATCCTCATGAGTACTATCCTGGAAATACCATAGATCGTGCTCTTGCGCAGAAGATCAAAGAAGCCTATGGTGATGTTGAGAAAGGCGCGAGAAGCTACAAGGTAGCTTCTATTGAAAGTGGCGTAGTACGCCTCACATGCCAATTGATCGCTGGGAATTTGGTACGCAAGAATTGACCAACACAAGTATTTGGCTTTGTATTCGACCTCGCAGGAAAGTGCGCAGAGGAACTACAGATGAACTGGGTGAAGTACCTGGTGAATCAACTGGATATTGACTGCAGAGAAGCCTAGGATCAGGGGCATGAATTTCATTTTAGTTGGCTCCTGATATTGATCGCTTTTGTTGCATGGGATCTACCGGAAGGCGCAACCTTCCCAGACCTTGATCCCTTTGAGCCACTAGTTGTAAAGTTCAGTACATTATGGTACTCGAACGACATGAGAAAGCAATGGAAATCGAATGTTGTTTTCCACGCGTACTATAACCAATTGAAAGAATCCATAAGGAGTGAACCTCGCATAACCCCAAAAAATTTACATAGATTTCGACCTCTGATAATGTTCAGCGTGGACCGCCACTTTATATACCTAACCCCATGCACTGATGAGCACCAGGAACAACTTCAGTCCTATTATAAGCTGACAGAAGAAGACCTGGAAGAGATTACCAAGGAATGGTCAGTGGACCTCCTTGTCTCAACAGACCCCACAGAAATGTCCTACATCGACAGCCCCGAAACTGCGCAGGATACACCTAGACCAAGTAAGACAAAGAAAGAAAAAACGACGAAGAAGACTAAAGAAGTCCAGGATGTTGACAGCCTATTTGTAAGGACGTATTCCATTACACTAGATGAAGAAGGTGATACAGAAAGTTAGAAAGTCAAAGTACCACTGCCTAGGGACGAAGAAGATTCATCGAAGAAAAGGAAGGTCTCACCTCTGAAATCTTCCTCCAGAAAGAAACCAAGAACCCCTGTAACCAAGATGTGAACTGCCCTCACATTGGATGACTTTGATTTCATTGTTGCAGTGGTCAATGATGCTTCAAAGGAAATCATAGATAAGAAGGAGGTGAAGAAGGAAAAAATGTATAGCCAAATTGAGATCGCGCTCCGAGTACAACAAGCACTCTAGTCTAGCCAAACAATCTCTACTACACCTCTGCCAGAAGGAACAATAGAAGTGGGAGATGAATCAGTTCAACTCCCCAATATTGTTGATGCAGTCGAAGTATGCCTTCGACATGCTCAGGAAGAAAAATCACAGGCCACCCATGCCCTAAAGAAATCATAGGAGGAAATTATTGAACAACGCCAAGTCGTGCAACAAGAGAAGAATGCTCTCCAAGCAAAAATTTAAGAAGACAGAGCGAAGATCCAAAAAGAGAAAGAGCATTTGCTTGCAAAGAAGATAGGAATTGAAGAAGCAGTCAACAGATCATTTCTCTCTGTGACCGGCTTAGAGAATAAGGTTGAAGAGCCCATAGAGAGCCAAGTGATGAAGTTGGCTTAAGTTATTCAGCAACTTCAACAAAGGGTCATGGAATTAGAGCTTCAGACCATACCATAGAATCCGTAAGAAGTGCACGACCAGTGAGAATTGAATGCTTAGAGCGTAGTTGAGAGGATTAAAACACTTGTTGCATAATGTAAACAACTAAGTAGCAGAAGCACGCAGATATATGAAAAACTATCTGAAGACCCAGAGTTGAATAAATTGGAGTCCCAACTCCAGGAAGAAAAGAAGCACGTAGATACAGTACAGGCGCAGCTTAAGCTCCTATCACCCATCGAGAGGATGAAGAGATCCCAGGAACAACGCACTGCCCAGCAATTCATTCTTACTATGCAGAACAGAGTGATGGAATTCACCCAGAAACTCCAGCCAATCCAGGAGACGGCCTACCTACTGTTTGAATAAATTGAAGGCCAAGGAACACTACTAGAAAAAGTAGTTGTTACAGTCGAGCAACAACTAGAAGGACTTATCAGTGAAGTGGTTGTTCAAGAATTTGTTGAGAAAGAAGCAGTAGCATAGAGACAAGTCGAAGCATCTCGAGCCAAGCTCGAGACCTTTGAGGAAAACTTACCCAGACCTGAGTGACTCGGGACGAGTCACAAGTGAGTGTTGGGGGCCTGTTGGCCCTTGACCAAGTTTTCAGGAACACTTGGTCATATTTGACCATTTTTGGGACTTCGACAACTTGTCAAATATGGAGCGCAACGCGAAGCGGAAATCATGGAAGCTAGACCCCTTTTTAGGTCCTTTTTGAGTTTTTGAGGGATAATGTAATGGGATTGGGATGTCGTCCCATGGGTTTACTCAAAGAACTCAAATTTGTACTCTGTGTGTGACAGACAATCAACACAATTCCACCAAGGAGAGGAGTGGAACCACCATTAGCCAATCGAGTTGTAGAAAGGGAGATGTGATAACTTAGTGCAATATTAGAGGTGATGGAGGCAGCGCAGAGGAGAGCACCTAATGTTGGAGACATCAGTGATGCAGAGAGCGAAGAAGTAGAATTCGAAGAAGCTACAGGAGAGGATATTGTCGAAGAACGCTTACTGAGAGAAGTTGCTAGATTGGGAGGTGGACCCAAGATAGAGGTCCTAATGTATGAAGGAAATTTAGATGTTGAAGAGTTGTTGGATTGGGTGAGATCCATGGACAAACAGTTCGACTATGAAGAGTTTGATGAAGAGAAAAGGGTGAAATAAGTTGTCACCGGGCTAAAAGGACATGCATCACTGTGGTGGGATGAACTGCAAGCTAAGAGGAGAAGCAAGGGAAAGAAGAAGATAAAGAATTGGGACAGAATGGTAGCCAAGCTGAAGGCTAAGTTCATGCCCAAAGATTATCAAATCAATAGGTTCAAGTAGATGAAGAACCTGAGATGGAAGGGGATGACAATTAAGGATTACACAAAGGAGTTCTCTAGGATGAACATCAAAATTGGACAAGGGAGAGAGATAAAGAAAAAATTTCCAGATATATGAATGGCCTGAGATATGAAATCCAAGATGAGCTCAGCATGATGTCGGTAAAGACAGTGGAGGATGATTATCAGTTTTCACTGAAGGCAGAGCAGAATTTGTCCAAAAAACAAATCCAACGAGGAAGAGGTAAAAGCCCAGCCCCAACCAGAGGTAAGGGAGTTACCCATGAAAAGGCACATAAGTCTAAGGACGAGGCTAAAAAACCACATAGTCACTCGAAAAGAGGAGGAAGTTCCCAAGGAAGACAGGGTGGTCGAAGAAGTTCTTCTAGAGGAAGAGAAAGAAGAGGAGGAGGAGAAGTAAGATGCTATGACTATGGAAAAACAAGGGACATATATTGGGAATGTCCCGAGAAAAATAAAGAAGGAGGAGGTGAAGCTCACATTTCAAAAGTATGGAGAGGGAATGTTTAAGCAAAAGGAGTAGAGGATGGAAGATCCATGATGTTGAGGAAGTTTCTCTTAAAACCACAGGCAAAAGTTGAAAATCTAGTGAAGAGGAATAGTCTCTTCAGGACAACTTGCAAGACTAAAGATAGAGTATGCAAGGTCATAATTGATAGTGGGAGCACTGACAACTTAGTATCCATAGATATGGTGGAGAAATTGGAGTTGGAGACAACTGCACATACGAAGCCATACAAATTCTCATGGTTGCATAAAGGACACCAGGCAATCGTTAATAAACAATGCTTGGTTGAATTTAAGATAGGAGGATATAGAGATGAAATTCTATGTGATGTAATTACCATGGATGTATGCCATATTCTGTTTGGAATACCAGGCAGTTTGATAGGAATGTCATTCATGATGAGAGGAAGAATACATACACCTTGGATAAGAATGGTAGAACACACATGTTGCTGCCAATAGAGGAGAAGAAAGTGAAAGAGGAAGCCAGCACAAGCATACTTCTCATGAGTGGCAAGGAACTCCTGAAAGAAGCCAAGAAAGAACAGGAGATGTAGTTTGTTGTGGTGAGGAAACCCAGAGTTATACTTACAAGTAATTCGATGGATGATTTTCCTGAAGAAGTTCATGAATTGTTGGATAATTTTGCTGACATAATGGTGGATGAGCTGCCTAACTCATTTCCACCCATGAGAAGTATCAGCCACCATATTTACTTGATACCAGGAGCAACTCTGTCAAACAAAGCAGCATACAGATTGACACCTCGAGAGAATAAGGATGTGAAGAACCAAGTCCAGGAACTGTTAGACAAGGGTTTGGTCAGAGAGAGCTTGAGTCCATGTGTAGTAGCAACTGTGTTGAGTCCAAAGAAGGATGGAAGATGGAGAATGTGTACAAACTCAAGAGCCATTGACAAGATCACCATCAGGTATAGATTTCCTTTACCAAGAATGGATGATTTAATGGACTGTTTAAGTGGAGAAAATTTATTTTCTAAGATAGATTTGAAAAGAGGATATCACCATATTATAATGAGATAAGGTGATGAGTGGAAGACATCCTTTAAGAAAAATGAAGGTTTGTATGAGTGGTTTGTTATGCCATTTGGCTTAACAAATGCCCGAGTACTTTTATGAGGTTGATGAATGAGATACTGAAAGATTTCATTGGCAATTTTGTGGTTGTATATCTGAATGATATATTGATCTTTAGCAGGACTAAAGAGGAGCATTTTAGGCACCTAACACTAGTGATGAGGAGACTACAACAGGAGAAGTTGTTGATAAATCTGAAGAAGTCCTCTTTTATGAAGACCGAACTCATTTACTTGGGTTTTTTTATCTCTTCTAATGTATTGAAGATGGATCCAGAGAAGGTGAAAGAAATCAAAGAATGGTCGTCGCCGAAGAGTATGTTTGAGGTAAGGAGATTCCATGGATTAGCAAGATTCTATAGGAAGTTCATCAGAGACTTCAGTGGTATTTGTGCACCAATGATGGATACAGTGAAGAAGAAGCACAAGTATTTTAAATGGACAGAAGCCGAGAGGAACTTCAATATACTGAAGGAGAAAATAACAGAACAACCAATTATGGTCTTGCCGAATTTTTCAAAGACATTTCAGGTGACATGTGATGCAAGTGGAGTTGTAATTGGAGCAGTTTTGAGCCAGGATAATAGACATGTTGCCTATTTCAATGAGAATATGAATGAGACCAAGAGAAAATACTCCACGTATGATAAGGAGTTTTACACCATAATTCAATCCTTGAAGAAGTGGAGACATTACCTTGTCCCACAGGAATTTGTCTTGTATAGCGATAACCAGGCTTTACAATTCATAACAAGACAAGAAATAATGAATCAAAGGCATGTGAAATGGGATGAATTTATGCAAAATTTTAATTTTGTCATAAAACATATTGTTGGGAATGCTAACAAAGTTGTTGATGCATTAAGCGGGAGATGTTTGATTCTATAGGAATTTCAGGTGAAGACCTTGAGGTTTGAACACCTTAAGGACATGTATTTTGATAATACAGATTTCAAGGAAGCATATGAAGCATGTGCAAATCCTATGCTGAGAGATAGAATCCAGTGGACAAAGTACATGATTCAAGAGGGATTGTTATTCAAGGGAAATCAGTTGTGCATACCAAAATGCTCAATGAGGGATAACCTTTTGAAGGAAAATCATAGTGGAGGATTGGCTGGACATTTTGGTCATGATAAAACATTTGCACAGTTGAGAATTTCATACTACTGGCTAGATATGAGGACAGAAGTGATAAAGTTTGTGAACAAATGTAGAATCTGCCAACATGCAAAAGGAAAAAGATAGAACACTGGATTGTATCAACCATTTCCAATACCAGAGAGGCCTTGGGATGCAATAAGCATGGATTTTTTATTGGGACTGCCAAGAACACAAAAAGGATTTGACTCTATATTTGTGGTAGTAGATAGATTTTCAAAGATGGCACACTTTATCCCATGCCATAAGACCAGTGATGCAACACATGTTGAAAATCTATTTTTCAATGAAGTTGTGAGACTTCATGGCCTACCCAAAAGCATTGTCTTGGGAAGAGACACAAAATTTGTTGCTCACTTTTGGAGAACACTATGGACTAAGATGGGGACATATTTGTCCTTCGGCTCATCTTATCACCCTCAGATGAATGGACAGACTGAGGCGGTAAACAGAAGTTTGGGAAAATTATTGAGGAGTCTAGTTACTAAGCACCATAATCAGTGGGATGAGATTCTACCACAAGAAGAATTTGCATACAATGACTCACCAAACAGGAGCACTGGAAAGATCCCATTCCAAATATTGTATGGAATGCAACCGAGGGGAGTATCTGAATTGAGAGACTTGGAGTAGAGTGAGATCAGGAGCGTTGGAGTAGAATATTTTTCTATAGAAATGCAGAAGCTCCATAGCCAGATCAAAGGACAGTTGCAGAATTCTAACCAGGAGTACAAGCGTACAGTTGATCAACACTGCAGAGAAATTCAATTTGAAGTAAGAGATCAGGTTCTGGCACATCTCAGGAAAGAAAGGTTCCCTAGGGGAACATGTAACAAGTTAAAGATGAAGAAGATAAGGCCATGTAATATCTTGAGGAATTTTGATGAAAATGCCTATGAGATTGAGTTTCCATATGATGTGGGCATATCAAGAGAAGGTCCAGTGGGAGAAACAATTGCTTGTAGCAGAAAAAACGCAGATGGAGAAGATTGTTGATCAGAGGATTGGAAAGAAGACCAKAAGGAAGATGTATTTTGAATATCTGGTCAAGTGGAAGGGACACCCAATAGAAGATGTTAGTTGGGAAAATGAAGYTGCTATCCAAAATCATGGAAATTCGATGCAGGAGTCCATGAATTTTTGTCAAGAGGAGTATGATGCARGAGCATCATTGGAAATCATGCGGAGCAGGGACTCAGCGCATGGGAATCTTTTCGGAATCTCAACGATAGCAGTCTCAGTGAATATTCTGAAGCACATCTGAACCCAGCAATTAACACGCCTGAACTCAGCACCGGAAAAATATTTGAAGCACGCTTGAACGATTGCAAGCGAAATGGGAGTTTCCACTCCTGCTCTGGAATGTGATTGGTCTAAGATAGTCATTAAGTTAGGTTTTAGAGTAGCCAAGTAGTCGGGTGGAACCCTAAGAACCCTCTAATATAAAAAGAGGTTATGTACACCCAAATGAGGCTAGCTGCAAGTTAGTAGGATATTTCTGAGTTTTCATTTTTTGTTTTGATATAGTTGTATCCATTTTCTCTTTTGAATATAATAGAGAAAAATTGACCCAATGCATGGTGTGGACATTGCTTGCAATTCCTTGTTATTTTGTTTTCATGAATGAATGAATGAATTTTGTTATGAGTAGATGGAACTGTGAATGTTAGTATAAGTTTCAAGTGTTTCTCTTCTGTCGAGTGGTGCAAGATGTGCACACAAAACGCAAGCAGTGCGTTTTTGGGATCTGTTTCGGTTCTGAAGCTCAGAAAAGGTAGCAAGAAATTTCCCTTTGCAAGGAGTGAAAAGAGACTGGTGCAAGACATGCACAGTCATCTGCAAGAATTCAACCTTGTGTAAATATCTGGTGCAAGAAGTGCACATATCCGAGGTTCGACTAAGCATTGAAGGGACTTTGTAAGAAGTCGAGGAACTAGCAAAAGAGGAATGCCAGCAGGGTGAGAGGATATTTTCTTCAAGAAATCCTTAGGATCTAAGTTATCCAAATCCCTGGAATGAAAGGAGTGCATGGGAAGTCGAAGTATTCACAAGACCAAGATCAAGAGGAATAACACTTTTCATAATTTTTAATGAGATCCAAAAGTTGAACTCGTCCGAGGAGAAAAGGTTCGAGACCTTTGAACACTTAGAAAGTCTTCTAAGTCAGAGAAATCAGAAGCTCAGGAGGAGGAGCGATGTCAACCATTGGATCACAACGTAAGGGACAATAGTTGGTTGATTTAAGATAAGGTACACGAGCTTTAACGCTTAGTATACACAGGGGAGAAAACCCACCAAGATTTGAGACTTGAAACTTCCAAAGTCTGGAGTCCGGATTTCCAAAGTGAAATATCCGTTGTCCAATCATCTAAACCAGGCTGAGTTGTCATATCATCCGAGGTGAGTGCCCAGTTTTGGATCACCAAGGAAAATCTGATCCATTGGATATTGCGAGCCTAGGAGGAATCAAGTGTGAACTCTGATATTCCTGAAGCGCAGAGTGCCAAAAAGATGAGAGTTGTCGATCTGTCGAAGGACACTTGTCAGAAAATCACGAGCTCTGGTAAATTTGTTGTGGGGTTTTTCAGTTTGAGAACTGAGGTCACTGAAGGCCCGAAGTGAATCTGAACCAAAAGATCTGGAGGAGATGTGGCGAAGATTTGTGAGCTCTGGTTAAAGTCCCAAAGCAATCTCTAGCCTTCAGATTCATGAGAGACGTGGCGTGAATTTGTGTACTCCGGGTATAGACCCAAAGTAATCCTCATCCATTGATCCAAGGGAGGGAAACGCATTGGTCGATCACATCCTTCAAATAAAATCATTGGGGAAAGGGTGAAGTTTAAGATTCAAAATCCCCGAAGTCCGAAACCCGGAGGAGATCTCGACCGTTGATCGAGGGGAGGGTCTAAGGACCGTTGATCTGGGTTGATAGGTCAAACACCCAAGGTAGAAGTTGGACCATTGATTGTGAGGACAGGTGTCTTCAGATCACCCACTCCAGGAGATTGAACTATAACAGAAGGAGAGGTTTGATATTTCAAAACCCCAAAGTCCATAGAACCGCATAGATCACAGTCGTTGATCAAAGGGGACAAGTGTCAATAGATATTTCACTCTAGAAGATTGCTCTAAAAAGTAAACCAAGGTTTGAGATTCGAAAGTCCCAAAGTCCGGATTTCTGAATCGATTATAGTCGTCAATCAAAGAGAGGGGAATCCAAACCATTGATTCCAAGGAAGAGATCTCAGTCGTCCGGTTGAAATCACCATCAATATCGTGAGATCGACGAACATCTCGCATTGTGGGGACAAAAGTTGTGTGGACTTTTAAAAGTCAAGGGTGGGCCACAATCCTTACTGTGGTTTCATCGGGAAGACACGTGGAGGCCCGAGGAGAATTGTGGGCCCAAAAATTGTTTGACTTCAAACTTCTTGTGTCTGTGCCCGCAATCACATGGTCATCTCCCAAGGTCACATTGGAGGAGGGGCCGAGAGAAAAGGAGTTAACGCTTTATACTCTGAGATTTTTGCAGAGCGTGAAAGGGAAGGACACGGGCGTCGTGGAATCTACACAGGGAGCGGAGAGGACCTATTCTTAACACAGAATGAGAATAGGAAGGTTTCAGATAAGCCATCCGACTCCAGAATCGAAGATCCTGACTAGGAGGTCACGCAGCCCATAGGAGAGAAGGGGGTCTGCACCAAAATATCTCTCAAGGATTTTAGGGATAAAACATCTCTCAAGGATTTTTAAGGAGGAAATATCTCTCACGATCCATCAAATTAGGATACTGGTTTGATAAAATCTCTCAACCATCCATGAGACTCTCAACTTCTCCTCAAGATTAGGAAACTAGATTTGATGTGGATTCTCACACTAAATTAATTTCATTTTTTTAATAAAAATGAATAATACATGTGCACACAATATTTTGGCATTCATATGATAAATGTATCCCCCAACATGTTTATGGATCATGAAAAACACTACCTCAATTAAGTGTGACAAATAGGTGTGTAACATGGGTATTGTTGAACTTGTCTTGAAATGGGTATTGTTTGAATTTGTCCTGGTTAGTTATGACTAGCAAATTAATATCCCCTACTTTCATCTCCCCAATTTGATCCTTCTTTAGCAGACCCTATTTGGGATTTGGTTTGAACTCATTTTCACAAGCGTAAAGAATTAGACTCACTAATTAGTAATCACTTGTTCATACACTTATCCAAACAATATTCAGTGGAAGAATTTCCCTCTTCCCAGTGTGATCCTTAGAGAATTTTTTGGCAATTCCACATTGTAATGCAACTAAATGAAATGGTATATAACAATTACACACACAATGTTAAAAAAATAAAACAAAAATCTTGAATTTCCTTTAAGATAGTAAATTTATTTACTAAAAAACTTCTTCCAGCAAAATACTAAATGATATCAAATGTTAATTGAAAATTCCATTTTTGGATGACAAAATGACAAAATAGAAAATTTAGGAAAAGTGATGAGAATATTTGTAGTGACATTGGAAATGAATAACAAAGGTCAATTGAGAAACTAGATTTCTTGGCCATTAAGTACTTGAATCTGTAATCTAGATGTGTAGTCGGCTCTCCACAAGAACAAAAATATAGAGATAGGTGGATTAAACTCTACTGAAAATATTTAGCAATGAAGTTCCTAGGTAATGAAGCCACATTTGACCTAGCCTCTATTGTTTGTATCCGTCAAAGGGTCTCGAATATGCAATCTAGATGTGCATTCGACTCTTCAAAAGGGAAAACATGTAGAGGTAGGAAGCTTAAATCCCACTGGAAATATTCAATAGTGAATTTATTATCTAATGAAGACACAACCAACCTAGCCTCCATTGTTCACATTTGTTGATGGGTTTCACTACTCAATAGTAGCATGCCATAGGAGGAGCACAAGAGGAGGAACATAGGGTTTCTTTTTTCTCCATAGGAGGAGCATAGGGTTTCGTTGTTCTCCATAGGAGGAGCTTGGGAGGAGGGAGGAAAAATGAGGTGAATTCATTTCCCAAAGCTATACAATTCCCCCTCCCCCCTCCTGAATTTACTAGTGCCCCACCCCACAATAATTATATTGGTGGCTAGGATTAACTCCACCCCCCCACCTCTCATTATGCATCAATATATTGCCTTATATTTTGACACTTTTTTATACCCCCTTTATGAACATAGGTGTTAATGTGTTTCCTATTTACCGAATTCCTTGTGCGCTTGGATCCCTCCCCTCGAACATATGAAGGCATTGAGACCCATAACTAATGTTGAAAATCTTGTGAGGGCACTGACATCATTTATTAGAGACCAAGGATGCCCTCCAAAGGTCATATGTGGTACTTGAAGGCATTGTTCAAGGCTTTGTATGTATCAAAAATTTCTTTAGGATCTATGGCATGGCCTTCTTCCCTAGATTGTTTCCATGGCCCTCAGAAACATACTTACTTCTCAAAACCACCTCATAGCACCGACATCCCTAATTATAGGAGAATGATACCTTCAAAAGGACATGTGTGGTTGTGTGAGGCATCCTTCTTGGCCTTAGATGGATAAAAATATTCCTTTAAGGACTAAGGTTCATGTTTCTTCCCCTAACCATGTTCAAGGCTACAAGACCCATAACTAGTTCTAAAAAATGCTACTAGTACCTATATACATAATTAGAGGTAAAGGATTCCTTCAAGAGGTCATTTATGGCGGTTCAAGGTGTCATTCTTGGCCCCATAAACTTAGAACCTTTGTTTATGGCCTAACTTGTGGGTTTGTTCCCCATACCATATTATTACCATATTCAGTGTCCAAATACTCCTATTTAATGTTTAAAAACTCATAATGCTAACTATCCCAATCTAGAGATTGAGGATACTCTAGAAAGGTCCTTTTTGGTGGTTCAACATGTTTTTGTTGACCCTAAATGCCTAGAATTTTCCTTTCGGACCTAAGGCATGGGTTTCCTCTCTCATTCATGTCCAAGTACCCAAGACACATACCCAACGCTCATAATCTTCTAATGATACCCATATTCCCACTCGAAGGCCAAACTGCCCCTTGAGAGGTCATCTATGGTAGTTGAAGGTGTTATTCATGACCCTTGAGTCCTAGAAGCTATCAAAAATCTTGAAAGGTTGGTTTGGTGGTTTGAGGCATCATGTTTGTCCTTGGATACCTAGAATATTTTTACTTCAACTAAGGCTTGGGTTTCCCATATCAAGGCCTTAAGACCCATACTTAATGCTCAAAACCTTGTGAGAGCACTAACATCCTTTCTTAGAGGCCAAGGATGCCCTCCCAAGGTCATGTATTATGGTGCTTCAAGGAATTTTTCATGGATATGGATGTCTCAAATATTTCTTTAGGACCCTGTTACACATTATTTTCGTCATCCCTATTATCGTTAATGATGTAAACCTATCTATTTCCTTCAGAGGGGTCAGTGGCCTGAGTTCCTAAAGAGAGAAGGGAGAAGAACTTTTCCTGAGAAAA
>SNQJ01S0030343.1:95941-132425 GCA_010110895.2 Picea sitchensis | reverse complement strand
CAAGAATATCAAAGCCACAAGATTCTGTGTGTAAACCCTGCCAAGTAGGAAAGCTAACCAGGACACAGTTTAAATCCAAGAGCTCTACTTCAACAGAGAAACCACTCCAATTAGTTCATATGGATTTATGTGGACCATCAAGATAAAAAGGAACATGGAAGGAAAACTACTTTATGATGTTCATTGATGACTACTCCAGACTCACTTGGGTTGCTTTTCTCAAAGAAAAAGCTAAAGCATTTGAGAAATTTAAAATATTCAAGGCTTTAACTAAGAATCAAACAGGCAATAGGATAAAGGCAGTAATATCAGACAGAGGAGGAGAATTTATGTCAAGTGATTTCAAGGAATTATGTGATAAACATGGGATCAAGAGAGAATACACAATCCCAGAAACTCCACAACAAAATGGAGTAGTTGAGAGGCAAAACAGAACAGTGCAGCAAATGGCCAGGTCAATGATGAATGAGAAGAACATTGGTCAAACCTACTGGGTAGAATAAATACACATAGCAGTCCATGTTCTTAACAAATCCCACCTCAGACCACACAGTGACAAGACACCTTATGAACTGTGGTATGGAATACTTGCTTCAATCAAACACTTCAAAGTCTTTGCGAGTAAGTGCTACATAAAGAATAATAATGAAAACCATGGCAAGTATGATGACAAGGTTTATGAAGGCATCTTCTTAGGATATGCTAGAAACAGTAAATGATACAAATGTTATAAGAAGAGGCTGCATAAATTAGTTGATTGTATTGATGTTAAGGTTGATGAAGGAGTCTCAGTAAGAGAGGTGAGAAATATTGAGTTTTCTACAGAAGACACAGATGAAGTTGAAGATGAACAGGTCCAAGAATCAGAAAAAGAAGACTCTGAGTCAGATGAAGACACAAACACGCAGGCAGACTCAAATCAGCAGACAACGTCAAATCCTTCCTCCAGAATTACTCAAAAGAATCATCCTGCAAGTTAGATAATTGGTGAGAAATACAAAGGTGTACAAACTAGGAGAAGGATAGTCAAAAACATCGAGCAATCACATATAGCCTTCATATCCATGGTGGAACCCAAGAAATTCAATGAAGTCAGTGAAGATGTAAACTGGTTAAAATCAATGAATGAGGAACTAGACCAAATTGAAAAGAATGACACTTGGGAACTTGTTCCTAGGCCAGCAAACAAAAACATAATAGGATCCAAATGGGTCTACAAAAATAAGATGAATAAGAAAGGAAACATTGTACAAAATAAGGCTAGATTGGTCTGCATAGGATGTGCTCAAATAGAAGGACTGGATTTTGATGAAACATTTGTGCCCATAGAAAGATTAGAAGCTATTCGAATGTTTCTTGCCTATGCTTGTCATAAACAGTTTAAAGTCTATCAAATGGATGTCAAGTCATCTTTTCTAAATGGATATATAAAGTAATAAGTCTATATGGAACAACCACATGGTTTCTAATTGTCAGCTAACCCTGACTTTGTCTGCAAACTGAAGAAAGCCTTATATGGGTTGAAACAAGCTCCTTGTGCCTGGTATCATAGACTAGATATGTATCTACAAGACAAAGGGTTCAAGAGAGGAACAGTTGACAACAATCTATATATCAAAACAAAGGGTAATGATTTGTTCACTGTGTTGGTCTATGTAGATGACATCATCTTCGGTAGTAATAATGCTTCACTGGTAAAATGGTTTGCTTATGCCATGCAGTCTGAATTTGAAATGTCTATGATAGGGGAACTATCATTTTTTCTTGGTCTGCAAATTACTCAGAGGTCTGAATGGATATTTCTTTCTCATGTCAACTGTATTTTCTGTACTGCTACATTGAAATAAATAGAACTATATTTATTTTCTTACATGTCTTTCTACATACCAACTTACCTTCATGTCCATTGTATTTTTTGTGTTGCTACATTGAAAGAAATAGACTAATTGGACAAGAGGATGAAGTCGTATATGCCACAACACAAGAAGCTGGAGTACAATCTTCGAAAAGGTATACCAATAGTGATAGTAAATCAAACACACAAAACGAGTATGTGTATAAAATACTGGACTAGAAAATGATGATTTGACAACAATGGGGCTTTGTTGAGACTTCTCGCTTCCAAAAAATTCCCTCCCCTTTTCTATTTTCCTACTTTCTTTTATCCCCTTTTTTTCCCTCTTCTATACTTAACTGAATTCCCCTTTATTTTTCCCCTCTACTTTCCCTTTATGGTTACTTTACTTAGTTTTTTTTCCAAAAATGGGTAGGTGTGAGGGTTGGTGGACACACTAGTTCACATTTCCACTCATGCTTTTATATCACGAGTATGACTGAACGCTTCCCCATTCCATACTTAGACACTTTTTTTATCATAGTTTCCTGGATTGGCGGGCTCAAAATTGTGCCTCTATTGTTCTATGTCCTGCAAACAACACCTGGAGTTCCGCGATATACAAATTGACAGTTGGAATCCCGGGATGACGGGCTCAAGATTTCGCTTCTATTGTTCTGAGACCTATAAACAACACCCAGATTTTTGCGATATACATATTGATCGTCAAAATCCCCCATTATGCCATGTTCTATGTTACACATTTTGTAGTCAAAATTTCTGAGACATACAATTTGACCGTCGGGCCCTCACGTCTCCTGAGTATCCCTTGACACCTTATTTCATACTTGATCCCCTTCGAGCCTGTATGTGACATCCAGAACAATTATGAACAATATACAATGCATATGTTTATTTAGTCGATGTCATGTTCAATGTACACATGTTTTCATTAGAAAAAGTTGGATGAATGACATGGGAGTGAGTAGTCAATCATCGCAAACATCAACAGAACGACAAGGCCAAAGGTAAAGATTCATACATTATGCTCTTGCTATGTTTAGAAAACAAATATCTTGAGTTATTTATTCCTCTATTCCATGATAAATATGTTGATGTCATCTACAACACATGCTTTTCAGTTCACAAGAAGTATCGACAAACATAAGTGAAATGTCCAACATAGTGCAAGATCTGCAGACTAAGAGGTATGGTTACAAAACTCTGACCTCCATACTTCATCCAAATTATTCATCTACTTGTACGTTAATGGAAAAAAAATGATACAAACTGCCATTCACATTACTTTTTCTGTTCAAAAAATGTCACCATGTCTAAACTTATAACACCCAATATACTATCCATAGAAGGCTTGAATAGTCGTCGAACCGGAAAAGTGTTCATCGGGGACATACTGGTCATGTATAGCACCTACTTAGACCAGGAAAAAAAAACTAGATGCATTATGTGTGCTAACATGAAAGACAACGAAGCCATGATGACATTCACACTAACTATCACTACACATCTTGTCCAAAAACATGCAGAAAATATTTTTCTAGGTAATGAGATATCCATTACAAATTTCAATATATTTTCCGAAAATAGTATATGACCATGGTGATTGTGATCAGATTATATCGCTCAATGAAACAAGTATTGTGGAAAATTTTCCCATAGTTTGTTCAGAATATCATTTCGTACTGGACACAACAATCAACCAACTTGCAGAGAGCAATGAGATTTACCCAATCAGAACCATTGGTGCAGTTGTCACACTCGTGAGAAAAGTTGGCTCGCAACACATTCTCCATATAAAATATGGAGACTTAGACAATGCCAAGGCAATGGTACCATTCTCCATACCCAATTTTGTCCTTTACTTTCACATGCTCATATATCTTAGTTATCTTACACAACTATTGCATTGTTCCATGTTGCATATACAATTTTTTGACACCTATTCAAACTTATTTTCCTCAATGGAACAACAATTTCATAAAGGGAAATTTCCAATTATGCTCTTCAAAAATATAACAAAGAAAAGAGATGTTAAAGAAAGGATCTTTCGCACAACCCAAGAAACATTTGTAATAGAATTGTGAATAGACATAGTACATGATATCAGGAAACTAACTAGCTCGACAACTGTTGTACGTATACATATACAATTCCATCCACATTTTGCACATAAAAAATTCCTTAAACAATTTTGTGCATCTTTTTTGTTGTACACATATATATTTTATTGTTCAATATATTAACTACTATGCTCACGTGCGCAGGTTGAGGGTGTTTTGGTTGTAGCAAATGCATACTCGACCCCCTTCGATCTTGTATGTGCCAAATGCAACTCTCCTACTTCTACCTCTGATTTCATAAATGATGCCACAATTGATTGTCTATGATGCAGTAAAAAATTCCCTTAAATATATAGACATTTCCTCAACACTTCCATCTGAACCCTCAACAAAACAATTGTACATTCTACAATTAGAAAACTTGTATTACAAGATGTGCTTCCTGGGCTGGTAGAATTGCCATATGAAGTATACCTACAGAAAAAGGCAAACATTGTCTACATTTTGTGTGAATTTCATGTCCATAACAAATTTACATTAAATGAGGAAAATGTCATACTGCATATCAGCTGAACCAAAAAAAATAAAAATTATATCATTCGTTGACAGGAAACGAAACAATTTGATTTGTATCTGTCCATGCTACCCAATCAAGACATGAATAGATTTTTGCAGTGCCATGGAAAAGTGAATTGGAGGTGCATAAGATTGTTGAGTCCAGGAATGAGAAGCATGAGGAAAAACCTCATACAAAGTACCCAACCGTGAATAAATCAGGTCCATCCTTTGAGCCATCAAAATGGCTTGCTCCTCTGAATGGAACCATTAGGTATTTTAAATAATATTGCAAATTTGGCATTGTTCAAACTCCATTAAGTTAAATGTTGACACTCTTTTCTAGAACTAGTAATGTTAGAACATTGTCAGGTCAACGTGGTGTTGGTTCATAGTATTATTAGAAGAAAATTTTCATAGTGATTTTGGTTCATAGTAATATAGTAATCGACAAATTTCTTGGTGCCCATTTGGGGATTTGGTTATAGATGGGATACAATGTCCAATCTCTGCTAATTTTTTCTTGTGTTGTGTTTGGCAGAGTTTTGTTCATGTCCTTTTCGTATTGTAGTTCAAGGTGCTCATGGGCCTGGTTTTTGAATTATTGTTGGATGATAGATTTAGGATCTTAACAATTTTTCTATGTTCTTAAATAATATACAAGACCTACCTTTCCTTTTAAGGTAAGCTCTGTGAACAAAATGTAATATGTAGTTCATTTTAGCACTTTTACTTGATTGATGAAATTACCAAAATTCTTCTTCAGAAATATTTTGAAATAAAAGGATATATGTTAGCTGAAGTCGAATGGGACTATGATATCAACCACACAAAATTAACATTAAAATTCATCATTGTTATACTTACGATCAAGTTTAAAGTACAATAATTTTACTTGAACAACCCTCCATTGATTTTTCTATAACTTTTTGATGCTTCTCTTATGCAAACACATCTTGGAAAGTATAACTATGACTCGCTTTCTCTATTCCTTGATTGAAGATCCTGTACAGTTGTGCAATGCACTTCATAGTTATTGTTAAGACCATCAATGGGGCTTTGTTAAGACCAATCCCTGCTTCTGAAAATTTTTCTCCCCTTTATTTTTTCCCTCAACTTTCCCTTTCTAGTTACTTAGTCATTTTTCTGAAAATGTCTCATGCTTTTATATCACGAGTCCAACCGACCACTTCCCCATTCCATACTTAGCCACTTTTTCGATCACCGATTCCCGGGAAGGCGTGCTCAACATTTCACTTCCATTGTTCCACGATCTACAAACAACACTCGGAGTTCCGCGATATACAAATTGACCACCGAACTCCCCCATCATGCCCTGTTTCGTGTTACACATTTTGCAGTCAAAATTTCAGAGACATACAATTTGACTGTCGGGCCCTCATGTCTCCTGAGTATAACTTGTGACCCTATTTTGAAGCCCGACTGACCTCTTTCCATACTTGGACATTTCTTGAGATCTCTTTCGCAGGTCGTCCGGTTGGCGGGTTCACAAAATCTCCAATCCTTAATCTCTCTTCTCCCTCCCTGCCACCTTCCCACTTATTTCTAGCTATGCAATTAACAAGATTTAATGCTAACATCTCGCCATGCAGGGACCGTAAATATTGTCATTAATGAGCGAAAGGATCGATGAGATCTCCCATTAATAATCATTAAACCAAGATTTCTGGAGGATTATATTATCCCTTTCGAGTGTTCATTTCAAACATCATGGAATCTCTTTCGTGCGTTGTCGGGTTGGCAACTTCACGAAATCTCCAATCCTTAATCTCTCTTCTCCATCCCCGCCACCTTCACACTTCATTCTAAGTATGAAATTAGTAATATTTAATGGTAACAAATCATTACATAGGAACCATAGAGATTTTCATTAATCAACGAAAGGCTCGAGGAGATCTCCCATTGATACACATTAAACCAAGATTTTTGGAGGGTTATGTTATCCCTTCCGAGTGTTCATTTCAAACATCATCTGGAGAAAATAGACGTTCTCAACAACTTATGGAAGCAACTCGACAAAAGTTCTATGGAGATACAGTAAACACCTTCGGGAATTATGACCAGAACTTCTAGTGGTCTAGGGAATATTCTTACTACTCATCCCCTTACACCCAGAAGGAAGTAATTTGGATGTATGGAATTGCTCATGCAGGTTGTGTCCTTGAAGTCTTTGACTTTAAGGATATGGTCTCTTGGTACGTCGAGAGATATATTTCAAGCCAAATAATTATTCAATTATGGGACCAGCCTCCTGTTCCGTGGAGATACAATTAACATCTTAGGGGGTGAGGACTAGAACTCCTAGTTTTCCAAGGCATATTCTTACTACTCATCCACTTCTGCCCAGAACGAATTAATTTGGACCTTTTGAATTTCTCGTGTAGGTTATTCCCCTAAAGTCTTTGACTGTAAGGAGGTGGTCTCTTGGTGCGCCAAGAGATATATTTCAAGCCAAAGAAGTATTCCATTGCGGGACCACTTTCCTATTTCTTTGTCACCTCAGGTCTTCCACAAGATGTTGATATTGTCGAAGCCAACATTGACCTTCAGAGGATAATACTACAAGGATTTCCTAAAAAAGCATGATAATCTGTTTTGTATGCATGATCAAGAGCTTACCGATGCCTTCGGCATGTTGTTGCACTAGATGAACAACACAGAATTGTATGCATGTTTTTTTTTGTAACTCCCCTACCTGTATTTATGACAAGTGTGTTCAATGCTTCAGTGCAAAGAAATCAATCCAATGTCTATGGATAAATATATATTACCCGCTATTTTTCTTATAGATTTACTATTAAAAAATTGCCTTGGAATCTTGGTTGGGGCTTCTTTGTTGGATTTAACACCTCTTCTCATTTGCATGGTTCGATAGTTTCGTAATTATTAAATATTGTATTGACTCAAGTAATTTGATCAAATATTAAGCATGGAACAATTATGTGACAATGCATTGCGTCGATCACATGAGGCTTCTACGGAAACATAAATGAATTTCACACACAGTTTCAAACCAACATTCAATTACATTTGTAATGTAGATAGAACAGAGAAACACTAATTCACGATGCGGGAGTTGGGACCCCACCCAAGAAGTTTTGTTCTCATCTCCACCTTACTGAGCGAATGATATCTTATTTCCCTCTCGCTTCCTTGATTCCTTCACTCAAAAAGGAAGTATACTATTGGTTGTCCATCCCCTGACCTCTATTTCAGCACTTTTACTTTATTAATGAAATTACCAAATTTATTCTTCGCAAATATTTTGAAAAAAATATATATATGCTAGGTGAAGTCAAATGGGGTTATGAAATAAACCACGATACTAAAATTCAAGTTCGTCGTTGTTATACTTATGGTCAAGTTGACATTACAATAAGTTTATTTCAACAACCTTCCATTGATTTCTCTATATCTTTTCGATGCTTCTCTTATGCAAACACATCCTGGAAAGTATAACTATGACTCACTTTCTCTATTCTTTGATTGAGGATCTCGTAGAGCTATCTAATTGACTTCACAGTTACTGTTGCTCCTAAATTCCGCACCTGAGTGCTAAAGGGTAGAGCCACGCCACCGAAAATTTGGAATGGTCTTTCTTTTGAATTTGTTGGTGAGTTAGAGGGTTGTTTCACCAAGACAAAATCATGGTCAAATTGGAAATATGATATGGATGAGGCTTCTCCTGCGCTGGTAGTAGAGTAATGACAAACAGGTGAAATAATAGAGGTAAAAACAAAGGGAAACAACAAACCATTCAATGAATAATCTATTGCAAGAGGTTTAATACTTAAAATAATATTTGAAGGCATTAAACAATGTATCAAAAAAAAAATTACTCCCACATGTTGCAATAAAAACAAATCTTCATCAAAGCATTAGCTGACACACCCCAGTTGCCTGAAATGACCAATAGCCTAATATACCAAATCGACCTCCCTATTATCAGATCGACAAAGATGAATATTATGGGATCAGAGAATTTTTTTGTGTGAGAATTGAATTGGAAAACATTGTTACTTATTCTAGTTTTTTTAAGTTCTTATCATAGTAAGAATGCAAAATTATGCTAACCCATTGTTATCTACAAAATCCAAACATCAATAGCATATGTAAATCAACTATACATAGTTATAGCCAAAAATCAATTTATAGTTTATATTTTCATTTTCTCACACCCTTTTTAATGATACAAACACAATACAAAACGAGGATGTGGATAAAATATTGGACTAGAAAATGATGATTTTGCAACAATGGGGTTTGTTTGAGACCAATTCCTACTTCCGAAAATTGACCTCCCATTTTCTATTTTCCCACTCTCTTTTATCCCCTTATTTTCCCTCTTATATACTTAACCAAATTCCTCTTTCATTTTCCCCTCTACTTTCTCTTTTTGGTCACTTAGTCATTTTTCCGAAAATGTCTAAGTGCACAGGTTGGCGGAATCACGGGTTCACATTTCTACTCATTCTTTTATATCATGACTCTGACTGACTGCTTCCCCATTCACTACTTAGCCACTTTTTCTATCGGGGGTTCCTAGGCAGGTGGGCTCTAGATTGCACTTCCATTGTTTCGTGACCTATGAACAACACCTGTAGTTCCACAATATACAAATTGACCACCAAACTCCCCCATCATTCCCTCTTCCGTGTTACACATTTTTCACTCAAAAGTTTTGAGACATACAATTTGACCACCGTGCCCTCATGTCTCCTGAGGATCCCTAGTCACCCTATTTTGAAGCCCGGCCGACTGCTTTCCATACTTTGCCATTCTTGAAATCTCTTTCACGGATCATCGGGTTGGAGGGTTCATGAAAATATCCAATTCTTAATCATTTTTCCCCGTGCCAGCCACCTTCGCACTTCTTTCCAAGTATGCAATTAGTAAGATTTAATGCTAACATCTCATCATTCAACAACCATAAATATTTTCATTAATGAGAGAAAGGCTCGAGGAGATAGTCACGCTAACTATCCCTACACAACTTTTCCAGAAACATGCAGAAAAGATCTTGCCAAGTAATGGGATATCCATTACAAATTTCAATATTTTAGTGAAAACGAGTCCGATTCACCGCTTCCCTATTCCATACTTAGCCACTTTTTCGATTGCGGGTTCCCGAACAGGCGGGCTCAAGATTGTGCTTCCATTGTTCTACGACCTACAAACATCACCCGAAGTTCTGCGATATACAAATTGATCGTTGGACTGCCCCGTCATGCCCTCTTTTGTGTTACACATTTTTCACTCAAACGTTTCGAGACATACAATTTGATCGTCGGGCCCTCACCTCTCCTGAGTATCCCTTGTGACCCTATTTTGAAGCACGACTGACTGCTTTCCATACTTATCCATTCCTTAATCTCTCTTCCCCATCCCCGCCACCTTCTCACTTCTTTCTAAATATGTAATTATTAATCTTTAATGCTAACAACTCATCATGTAGGAACCGTAAACATTGTCATTAATGAGAGAAAGGATCGAGGATATCTCCCATTAATATGCATTAAACCAAGATTTGCAGATGGTTATATTATCCCTTCTGAGTGTTCATTTCAAACATCATGGAATGTCTTTCGTGGGTCGTCGGGTTGGTGGGTTCATGAAATATCCAATCCTTAATTTCTCTTCGCCATCCTCGCCACCTTCACACTTCTTTCTAAGTATGCAATTAGTAAGCTTTAATTCTAACAACTCATCATGCAGGAACCGTAGATATTGTCCTTAATGAGTGAAATTCTCGAGGAGATCTCCCATTCACACGCATTATACAAAGATTTGTGGAGGTTTATATTATTCCTTCTGAGTGTTCATTTCAAACATCGTCTGGAGAAAATAGACATTCTTGTCAACTTATGGAATCAGCTCGAAAACAGTTATGTGGAGATACAGTGAACATCTTCGGGCATGAGGAATAGAGCTTCTAGTTGTCTAGGGGATATTCTTACTACTCATCCCCTTTCTCCCAGAACAAAGTAATTTGGACCTTTGGAATTTCTCGTGCAGGTTGTGTCCTTGAAGTCTTTGAATTTAAGGAGGTGGTCTCTTGGTGCGCCGAGAGATATGTTTTAAGCTAAAGAATTATTCCACTATGGGACCACTCTCCTATTTCTTTTTCACCTTAGGTCTTTTGTAAGATGTTGAGATTTTCAGAGCCAACATTGACCTTCAGAGGAGAAGACTGCAAGGATTTCCTAAAAAATAATGATAACGGGTTGGACCTCCTACTCGAGTTCTTGGAAGACCTAATGAAATTTCTTGAAGATATCAAAAGGCTGCAAGTTATTTTGTTTAGAAATCCATTACGGGAAATTTCCTGGTTGTTTATGAGAATAATGGGACATGAATCCAAAACAATCATTTCCCGCGTGATTCTTTATATTTTGTATTTCACAGTCAACGAACAAGCCATTTTTTATTGGGGGAAGTCGATTTCCATTGAAATTTATTCCCAATTGTCACGATTCAAATGGGAGAAGAAATTTTATATGTCATCCTACTTGGTTTTCGTGATAGCGCATTGTTGTCCATTTCAAAAATTGTCTGTGTCCAAGAAGGTAAACTATGAATTCGACCCAGTAACCTTCTGGTACCAGGCCTTATGGAGGCACACAGCCTCCCATTGTTTTTATGAGGTTTTTAATGACTTTGTCGCAGTTTTCAAAGATTTATTGTTAGGAAAGGATGCTCACCGGATGTCTGACCAGGAAACCAAGTTTTTGGAGAGGAAGAGGGAACTTGAAAAAATGGAGAATTACAGTGTAATAATGATTTTTGGCTCCAAGGAAAATCCTACTTTCTTTCCATGTCACATTACAGACATAATGTTTGTTATAGAAATAGCAAGGAAATACAACTACTGGTTGCATTTTTTCCATGAGAAGAGAAAAAAGCAGTTCATTCCTCTGCCTTGGAAATTCGGGGACTTCATGTTCAGAAACGTCAATAAGATTGACAGATTCACAGGACATTTCAACAACTTGAACCTAAGATATGATGAAATAATGAGAGGGTTCGACCCTAATGGGATTTTTGTACAACATTTACTAGTAGTTGGCTTCAACAATTCTTTTATCCATACACTCCTAAACGAAGACATAGACAATGACAATAACACTCCTACTCCTGACATTGGCAACCTAGAGACATTGCAAAGCACCAATGAATTGTACAAACAATAGGGAAAAGGCCTCACTGAGAAGAGTGTCCAATCCCTAGCTTCCACTCCCAAGAGTACGACATCCCAGAGAATCGCTCCAACGGACCACCCCAGTAAGAAAGCAACCCAAAATTCTTCAAATGAAGGAGGATATAATAACCCTCCTCTAGGTAAAATTGATAGTTCTCACAAACTTCCTGTGAGGAAGAAGAGAAAAAACGTTGTGCAAAAAGAGGAAGAGCCTGAATCTAAGAGTGAATACATGGAAGTTGAGGCCGATCTCAAAAATGTATTCCCCAACTTTGATCATCTCGGGGATGTGATCCACCAATCCCCTAATGGAAATAGTTGAGACCGAGATTTTTGACGAAGATGAATCCTTCGTATTTCATTTTTGACAATGAATCTAAAAAAAATATTATTGAAAAGAGAGATGTAAGAAATAAGAAAGGGAAATCTCGTTCAAAGATTAAACTTGGGAACATGCAGCCGTCCCAAATATCCTGAATTCACTGAGCAACCAGAGATGCTCTTGATGATTCCATTGGAGGCCTTGAGGTGGAGAATGCCAAACTGAAGGAACGAATCAAGGAATTGGAGGAAGCTTTGATTCCTATCCCATTGTTTTCCAGTCCGTTAGCAATAACCGTGTCTGCCACCCCTGCAACCAAGTTAAAAGGATCCTCCATCCTCCTCACATCGTGTAGAGGATATGTGGAGAATAATATCAAGAAAATAATGGAACTCATTACTGAAGCTTGGGAAACATCAAAAAGTATATCTTCCTTTGGAACGAGGGCACATGCCTTCCAGGAATATTTGTAGGAGGATTTAAAAAATGAAGAAGGTTTCTATCTAGACATTGTCCTCCCTTTTGGCATCAATGTCACCAACATGATAGAAATGAGAAGAAGAGAAGAAGATCTCCCATCCCCAAACCGGATCAAACAATTAAGTGCATACTGGAGAGAGAAAGTTAAGAACCTACATCTCATTTTCCTAGCATGTGAACAAGTCGTATCAAAGAAAGAAGAATTATTCATGAAGATGATTGAAATAGACTTAGCTGAAAGTACCAATGAGGTCCAAGACCCCAAATTAACCCTCAACTCCTTGTTCTTAAACAAGCAAGCCTTCAATGAACAGGCTGATATTTTTAAGGGGTTGTATTTATTAAAGTTTTACGGTATGCTTGAATATGATGAGGATGACGTGGACAACTGGCTAGCAGACTATTCGGTAAAAAATCAAGAAATTGAACATGCTCTGCGTAATATTTCTATCGATATAAGGGAATTAGAAAGCGATATTTTCAACAAAAAAATATGGCATGAGATCAACGTGGTCCCCATGAGAATCTAAATTGAAGAATGGCTCCAAAGGGAAATCGACAAGCTCACCGATGAAGGAAAAAAAGCAGTTGGCACGATTCCAATAACTGTCAACGAGAGCAATAAAAAGGCATCAACAAGAAAATATCAAAGGGGGAGAGAGATACCATCATAGTAAGTCTATACTGATCACATCCTTCTTTTTCTATCAATGCAGTTATTCCACCTCTTTAAATAGAAATGTCTAACCAAAGACTAATAACTTCCAATTTCTTCTTTTCAGGTCTTGTTGTCTACCATTGCCCACTTCTTCTTTCTACATTCCTATTTCTTGTACTTATTTATTTTATGGTCCGTGAGAGCCCCAATCCCAGTCTCTATGAAAAATGTATTTAAATTTCGAGGAATATGTAACAGACATTATTATTTTCTGAGAAATTTCAAAGAAAACTATTTTGGGAACAATCTCAATGGTGCCTTGTAACCTTGTTTTCGGAATGAAAAGTTAGTTCTCTATATGCATGTCACACATATTCTTTTATTTTATGTGCTCAGAAATATTTATCTTGAACTATGTTGGATGTTAGAAAATTGTGTATATTTAATTTGAATGTTTAATGTGTGTGATTCCTGGTCCTATTTTCCAGGAACCTTTGTTTCAAAAAACAAAAAAAAAACATTTTCTATCGTTTTGTATTTCTTTAAGTCGTTACGACAGACTTTATATAAGTCCCACATTTGAACTATACATGCCCTAGGAAAAAATTAAAGAGGAGTACCACATCTATAAAAACGTAGTAGGATTGACATCCTCGTTAGGTTGTCGTTTCAGTCCTAACAGATTCAAGGGCCAACAAACTTGTAAACACATCTGCAGGAATATCTGCATAAATAAAAACCTTCAAAAAAAATTAGCATTGCCAAAAAAAGATCAACTAGATAGACATGTTACAAATATATCAGTTGGTACTATACTAAACTGTCATATGCATCTTACAAATATTTTAGTTCTTACAAATATTTCAGTTGGATAGGCATGTTACAAAGATTCCCTCTTCCTGGAGAGAAATTGTAGATCAACCTTTGCAAAGTGGGCTTGCTGATCACGGACAAAAGTTTTAGGAAAAGGGCATCTTCCTCTGCCTCGACACCTTCTTTTCACACAGTTTAAATTAACTTCAATGAGCTGAAAACTCGTGAAAATAAACAATCATGTTAAGTGTGTGTTAATATATAGAAAAAACTAGCAAACACATAGGTCACACAAGAAGATCAAAGAATCTTCGACACTGAACACATTTTCAAAAAAAATTATATGGGTTTTTTTGCCACCACATATAACTTTATTTATCCTAACACATATAGAGACAGACAAGCCAGATGATCTATTCAATAGAATGAAATGTTTGTTTCTTACATTGTCCATGGGAAAAATTAAAGAATTGACTATGGAAATTGAAGTTAACTCTAAATATTGGGATGAAAGTTGGTTGGAAGTATACAAAGATCATTATAAATGAATTTCATAAATACATTAAACAGATAAAACCTACAATGTAGGAACGAAAATTTCCAAGATGGAAGTCAGACTCCAACAATATATCAAGTTACAAGTTATGGGCATATCTTTTCTTTTTAGTAGCTATATGTTGCACTATTGGTAATAGGAAGAATTATGTAATCTTATTAAGAAAATAAAATCAATATGGATTATGCAAAACACGGTATAGTTAAAATGAGAATACTTTCAAAAACTAAATGGTTTCAATGCTAGAATTTATCTAGGAGATTAACGCTCGGGCACCTTCTCTTTTTGAAATGAATGTGAGTCATCGATCAGTTTCCAATGTGTGATCTGGGAAACCCTGGAACTTTAGCATACCTGCTAAAGTTTTACAAACCTGCCAATTGTAGAACTTCCCTGACCATATTTAGCGATGGAACAAATTTATCACAAAGTGACTTTCTCACTAATTACTTGTTGACCCAATATTAATACAATATTATCATTAACTAATTCGGGAATTCGGTACTTGGCTCTTTGGGGCTCCAGGATTTGGGGGAATTGTGTGTTTTTTGGAAGAAAAACTCCTAGAGTGACATTCTCTCAGAGTCATGTAGCAGCCCGACGTCTTTTGGCAGACGTGTCGGAGAGTGCCACATGTAATTTTCTACATGAATATCACCTATCCTACATGTTTCTTGCCACATGTCTGAGACAGTTTCCATGTGTCTCTATTGCTTCGATCTTCTCATTCTCTCACGACCCCTCCTTACCTATGCATTTATTCCCATTCCAACCTGGCAGGGACTACGCTGCCATGCAACACTTTTTTTTATAAGTTTTTGCATTGATAACCTTTTATAATTAATGTTCCATGTGAGATAGTATAAATGTTTAATAGGTAAGCCTACTTGAATAGTTAAAAAGGTGAATTTATTGTTAATGAATACTTATGTCATAGTATATCATGAGAGACATTTTTGGAAGTATTGGGAATGAAGGATTCTAAGTGAATTATTAATGAGAGAACCCAAAAAAGTAATGTTGAATGAATATTTAGGAGTTGGTCTTTGGAGGAGTTCCATGACTAGCCCATCAAAGGTAAAGAGTACTTAAGGTTAGTAAGATATTAAAAAAATTGATCAAATCCCAACACAAAATATATCTTTTGAAGAAATAAATATAAACTTTAAAATTTAGTCTTTGAAGAGGAAATAAGGGAGTTATATTATTATTATAAAATCTCACAAAAAGGATTTTTATAATATCTCTTTCAAAATAAACTTAGAAACATTTAAGCATTTTTCCATCCTAAAAATATGATCCTGAACAAGGTCTTCCATCCAATAGTATTTTAGGATAGGACCTTTTTGGAAAAATTGATTTACGAGAATATAAAAATGTATTTATGAGAATATTTTTCATTTGGACGAAGAAGAACCTGAGGATAAGAATCCAATAGTATTTTAGATGCCATATTTCAGACATCACCTTCTATCATGATAAAATAACTTTCTAATGGCATGCATTTGATAGACTAGACATGATTATTCTTGCAGGAGATCTGAGTTATGCATGAGATTTAAGGAGGGTACGAAATCAAATATACCACTAAAATCCAATATATTTGAAATAAAAAAGTGATTTTTCATATAAATGAGACTTAGGAAAAGGATCATCAAATAAAATATTCCTCTAATAAACCTTACAAAGTTACCTAAATTTGATAGACCACTTATATGCTTTAGTATTCATGTAGAATTTTAGTAAAGGGGGCCATTCAATTTTTCTTGAGACAAAAGAAATTAATGGGAGTTGTTGTAGCCACAACATCTTGGTGGAGGGAAAAAATGACATGTAATTGATGGAGACTAACTCTGAGGGATTTTCTAGCATATATAGATGAGTGCACAACCTGTTGAATAGGATAAGTCAACTGAGAGGCGGGGGGGTGAATCAGTTGTATAAAATTTCTTTCATTTTATAAGAAGATTACTTATTAATCAATAAGTTATGCCTTTAACATTTAACTTGCAGTAATACATTTAACCAATAAATATACAATCACATAAATGAAACAGTGACACATTGATTTTTCATGAGGAAACCCAAAAGGGAAAAACCTCTTCTTCTTATGAATGAAATGCAAGCTCCAACTCCTCTTTACATTCTTATTTTATCTGAGCTACAACCCAGATGAGGCTGCTACCTTTGTTTCTTCAACACCTACTGAATGGAAGCTACAACTCCTAGATGTACAAGCACCAACTTATACGGGAGACTTTTACAGTCTCCCCTTGCTCTTCCCTACCACCCTGAAATCATTCTTTGTCACTAGGAACCTACAAACCAACTTTTTATCTTCTCTGTCAAAGATTAAGCATTCAAATCCTCTCTTCACAATTCATTCTTGACTAGACCACTTAGATTTATCAATCTGTATATGTGTCTTCCCTCCTCTGTCTTTTCTCTTCCTCAAATTTTACAGAGCCATATATCTCCCATAATACTCTCTTTTCTTTTCTTGCAACATTCACTTTATATATCTTCCTGTATCATCAACGTGTACAATAGAACCCTCAGGCTTCAAATATTTAGTTACAATAACTGAATAACAAACTTACAGTGATCATTAGTGGTCAAGGCCTCAAGAAGAACAATATCCACATGATCATTTTAAATATTTAACCAGCACCATTCAATGAACATACATCTGTTTTGATTTTTCAGCACAGAATAACCCTCGAGCGCTTCAGCAAGACACTTGTGCTTAAACCATATTCCCATTGGCTATGACCATGGGCTTAACTAAAATGCGTTTTACATTTCGGCATTTCGACGGTTTTTTTTTTTTTTTGGGTTTTCGAGACTCACAATATCCCCTTTCAACATTTTAGCTTTTAGCGTTTCGACATTTCGGGGTTCGCTACTCTCAGCGAACCATCGTGCAATTCCGAAGGAACTCTCAGTGAACCATCGTGCAACTTCAAGTTTGACATTAATGACAAAACTTGTGCAAACTGACCAACAAACTCCCCCTTTAGCATTGATGGCAAACTTTAAATATCTTCTCCCCCTTTTGACATATATGGCAAAGGAATCAACCATACTTCCCTTGAGAAAATAAAAACCACTTGCAAAGATGTATCATTTCAACAACAACTCCCCCTATCAATAATAGTCAATAAACATGTGCAGTTTGATTTTATAATGAAGCCCATGCAATCTTTGAAAATGAAATGAAATTACAGAGGGTAAACCCCCAACTGATCCCTGGGACTTTCAAATTGCATTTTAGGTAAAGGTTTAGTAAATACATCTGCAATCTGATCCTTTGTACCAACATATTCAACTTTAATAACTTTTGACATAACCTGCTCTCTTAGAAAATGAAATTTAATGGGAATGTGCTTTGTTTTTGAATGCATAACAGGATTTTTAGAAATACTAATTGCACTGGTATTATCACAGAAGATAGGTATTTTTAGAAATACTAATTGCACTGGTATTATCGCAAAAGATAGGTATAGGTTCATCATGATGAACCTATACCTATATCTTCCATCATGTTTCATCCATAGGACTGAAAAGAAGTTGCAAATGCTATGTATTTGCTTCAAAGAAGAGACATTTGAGATTAATTTCCATTTTTACTTGACCAATTTACAAGACATCCTCCAAGAAAAATGTTTTCTCCACTAGTACTTTTCTTGTCATCAAAACAACTGCCTAATCAAAATAAGTGAAAGAATATAAATCAAGTTTATTACCTATAGGATACCACAAACAATACTCTATTGTCCCCTTAAGATATATAAAAATTCTTTTGACTGCAAGTAGATGAGAGTTTTTTTGCTGAAGCCTGAAACCTACCAACTTAACAAACTGCATGCACAATATCAGGTCTTGTGGCTGTAGCATAAAGAAGACTACACCATAGATAAGTGTATATATCATCGCCTAATCAACATCTTATCATCAAACTTACTTAATTTCCAACCAGTAACCATGGGAGTGCAAACTAGTTTAGACTCTTCCATTTAAAATTTCTTTTTAAGCATTTCCATTGATATACTTGGTTTGAGAAAAATACTCCTTTTATCGGGATTGGGTAATTTGCAAGCCTAAGAAAAAATTTCATTTCTTCTCCTAGCATGGACATTCCTAAACTCTTTTTCTCACATACTTTGAAGCAAACCTTTACTCTAAGTCTATATTATCATCACTACCAAAAACATGATATCATCCTTACATATATCTCAACAATGATCAGTCTATCATTTTCTTCTTTAATATATAGATTACTAATGCTATTACCTTTCCTGAATCCTTGTTTCCTCAAGTAATTGTCAAGTTTGAAATACCAATCCCTTGGTACTGCTTGAGTCCATACAATTCCTTTTTCAACCTCTAAACATATTGTTCTGCTTCTTTAAAATTGAAACCATCTCAAGTTGTTCCATATATACTTCTTTTCCTCTAAATCACCATTCAAAATGTGTACTTTACATCCTTTTGGTAAACTTTAATGTGTTTAAAACTTGCATGCTAGAATTCCATTCTTGCAATGTAATAGAAAATTTTCTCTAAAATATATTCCTTCTAATTGCATACCCTTTTACAAACCAATAATCTAGCCTTTGTTTCTAGTTATTTTGGTATCTCTATTTATCCATCTCCTTTTATTTCTGAAAAACCCATTTAGCCCTATGACATTCTTATTCAAAGGTCTAGGAACCAATTTTCATGTCTTATTCTTTTCTATTTAACTAAGTTCTTCATTCATTGCTTTCATCTAGTACTCATATTTAATTGCTTCTTCAATATTTTTGGGTTCAATTAGAGAAAGTAAAGATACATGTTCATGAGTTGAGGTGTGATTCTGCCTTCTGCTTTTTGTTTCAACACCTACATTTATGTCACCAATTAACTGTTCTTCAAGGTGATTTTTTCTATATTCTCTTGCTTGGATTCTTTCATGGAGTCATGCTTTTGGATGGAGTTGTGCCCTACGTCAAAGTAGGAATTAATTGTTCACTATCAACAAAATTTTTAGTTTCTTCGCTTCACTTACCTCATCATTTATTTTATGCTTGGTTAACTATCTCATATATTTGATCATTCTTTTGTTTAGATTTCTAGACTTCAAAAAATGAGGACTCATAAAATTTCACATCTATTGTTTCAACTATTTTGTTCAATCTGAAGTTGTAACATTTATAATCTTTCCTTGAACAGAAATACCAAATAAAATACCTTCATTTGTTCTATATTCCAACTTACCCAAATGCTTGTCAACTCTTTTGATATAAAATTTATCGCCAAAATTATGAAATGTTTAACACTAGCTAGTTTGTCTTTCCATAACTGATAGGGTGTGTTAAAATGATTGTTTCTTAGCAAGATTCTATTTAAAATGTGAACAACAATATGAACAACTTGAGGCCATAGTATACTACTTAGTTTAGATTCATTGAGCATAGTTCTAGCCATCTCCATAACAATCCTATTTTTCTTTTCAACAACACCATTTTGTTCAGGTGTTTCAAGAATGTAAAAGATGTCTTCTTATCCCATTTTTATCATAGTATCTATTGAATTATTTAGACACAAATTCCTCTCCACATTTGATCTAAAACATTTAATTTTCATGTCACATTCATTTTCAATTGACCTTTGAAGGTTTTGAAAATAGCTAAAAGTTTCGATTTCTTTTCAATAAAAACATCCATGCCATTCTAGTAAAGTCATCCACAAATAGTAGAAAATATCTTTCCCCTTTTAACCCTACTGTTCCTATAGGTCCATAGACATCAAGATGTACTATTTCCAATGGTTTAGTTGTTGAATGTTCTTTTGGTTTTGAATTTAACTCTAGTTTGCTTACTATGTTAACATTGCTTGCATTTAACTTGAAAGACCTTTATGATGTGTGGAATCTATTATTGCTTCCTTTTGGTTTGTTCAATAACTGAATTAGATTTTCAAAGTTGATGTGTCCAAGTCTTTGTGCCACAACCAAATTTCATCTCACTCCCAAGATAACATTTTTCTTTTTCTTCATATAGTATGTAAATGTTGTTTGAAGTTCTCAGGTTGTTCCAACTAGTTTATTTTCTTTTATATCCCTGATTTGACATCATTTTGAATCAAAAATCATAAAGAGACCTTTTCACAGGTTTGACTTACACTCAAAAAGTTATAAGTCTCCATTTCTTCAACCAATAAGACATTTTCAGCGATGATTTTCTTATTGTTTAGACATACAATTCATTTCCAACTATCCTAGCCGATTAATCATTTCCAAAGGTGATTGTACCTTCTTTTCCTTCATCTAGTTCAAAAAAAAGTTGTTTTGAGGAACTGGCTATATGATTTGAACATCCACTATCCATAACCCATTTTACTTTATGTTCTTTTTGTAGAGCTATAGTGCATTTTTCAATGTTTAGATTTTCACTTTTCTTTTCCAAAATTTGGTTTCCCGTGATCCTCAGGTAAGGGGTTCATTAAATTTAAAATCATAGTGAGTTCTTTGACACATGCCCAAAGTTGTTACACTTGTAACATTCAACACATATCTTAAGGTACAACTGTTGTAAGAGTGGTTCATATTGTTTTGACTAGTTCATGTCCTCTTCCATATTCAAAATTAGACCTTTCATGATTGTTATGTGCATTTATCTTTCTTGAAAAACTATTACAAAATGCAGCCTTATGTCCATACTTATAACAAAAGAAACAGTGGCCTTCAAACTTGTTTTGATGTCTGCCATAACTTCTTCTATGCATTGTCGAACCCTGATTTTCTTCTTGCCTTTCTAATTCCATCTTCTTGCTAGTAATCTTCTCATGATTATCCTTTGTACCTACTTTCTCAACACTTGAACTATAACATCCATTAGTTATTTCTCAGATTTATAACCAATTCCATTCTTATCATATGTTTATCTTTGACTACTAATAATTTGATCTAACACTTGAGAACTCTGATTCATGTTATTTTCTTGTACTTTCTTTCTTAATGAGACTACTTCAATTTTTAAATCTTCATTTTCCTTTTCCTTTTCTGCAAGCATTTTAGTTAGAGCATCTTAAGTCACTCTAGCCTCTTCTATTTTAAGTTTTAAGTCAACTACCATGATTTCAGTGATATCAATCAAATCATTTGATTTCTGTAATTCAAATTCTAGATTCTCAATTTCTCTTTTAAAATGTTTTCATTCTCTTCTTACTTTTCTTAATTCACTTAAAGCACTTACCAATTCAACTTCTAGATCAACTTCACCTTATTCTTATTCACCAGACTGATCATCCTGTTTTTCCATAGACATAAAAAGTTGTACATCTGAACTGTCATCACTCTCACCAGATTCTGAAATATCACTGTCATCTTTTATACACTGGCTTTTCTTTTTGTAAGTTTTTCTTTGAAAAAACTTCTTATGTCTATTCTTGAATTCCGTAGGCTTTCTATCACTATCTTCTTCATTATTAGTATGCTTATTGTAAGGACACTTAGATGAAAAATGTCCTATTCTACCACAACCAAAGCATTTAAGAGGAAGCTTACCTGTATACTTGCCAGTACCTCTTTTCAGATTTTTAACAAAATTTGCTTCTTCCACATCGCCTTCTGACTCCTCATGACTGTTGATTTCTACTTCAACCTTTTTCTTATCTTTCTTTGCTTCCTTGAAAGCTACTTCTTTCCTGAAATAATTCTCACCAGAGGTTCTCATATCATATGCTATTAGTATTCCATGTAATTCATCCATTTCTAAAGTATCAAGATCTGTTCTTTCTTCTAATGTAGATATTTTTGAATCAAATCTTGCAAGAAGTGATATAAGTACCTTTTTCACAATAAATTATTATTAATTGTTTCTCCTAGACCTCTCATGGTATTAACAACTTCATCAATATGAAGAAAGTAGGTAGCTATATCTTCAAATTATTCCATTTTAAGGCTTTCAAATTGACTTCTATATGATTGTAGCTTAGCACTCTTTACCTTAGTGTCTCCTTCATATACATTTTTCAATTTATCCCATATTTCTTTTGTTGATGCACAATGCATAACTTTAACAAATTCTAACCCTGCTAGACCTCCTAGTATTGCATACATAGCTTTGGAATTACTCTCATAGAGTCTCTTACCTGTAGAATCTATTGGAATAGTTGTTGGGACTTTATATTCATTTAGTACAGCCTGTCAGATATCTACTCCTTGAGTTTGTAAAAACAAATTCATCTTGATACTCCAAAAAGCATAATTATGACCATCAAACAAAGGCAATCCATGTTTTGTAAATTATGACTTCTTATCCATTATGAATGATCAAAAAATTCCAGTGGTTAAACTGATATCTTGAAGTAATCTTCTTTGATACCAATTGTTGAATAGGATAAGTCAACTGAGAGGGGGGGGTGAATCAGTTGTATAAAATTTCTTTCATTTTATAAGAAGATTACTTATTAATCAATAAATTATGCCTTTAACATTTAACTTGCAGTAATACATTTAACCAATAAATATACAATCACATAAATGAAACAGTGACACAGTGATTTTTCATGAGGAAACCCAAAAGAGAAAAACCTCTTCTTCTTATGAATGAAAGGAATGCTCCAAATCCTCTTTACATTCTTATTTTACTTGAGCTACAAACCAGATGAGGCTGCTACCTCTGTTTCTTCAGCACCTACTAAATGGAAGCTACAACTCCCATATGTACAAGCACCAACTTGTATAGGAGACTTTTACAGTCTCCCCTTGATCCTCCCTACCACCCTGAAAACATTCTCTGTCACTAAGAACCTACAAACCAACTTTTTATCTTCTCTGTCAAAGATTAAGCATTCAAATCCTCTCTGCAGAATTCATTCTTGACTAGACCACTTAGATTTATCAATCTGTGTATGTGTCTTCCCTCCTCTGTCTTTTCTCTTCCTCAAATTTTATAGATCCATATATCTCCATAATCCTCTCTTTTATTTTCTTGCAACATTCACTTTATATATCTTCCTGTATCATCAGTGCGTACAATCAAACCCTCGGGCTTCAAAGATTTAGTTACGATAACTGAATAACTACCTTACAGTGATCATTATTGGTCAAGGTCTCAAGAAGAACAATATAAACATGATCAGTTTAAATATTTAACCAGCATCATTCTATGAACATACATTTGTTTTGATTATTCAGCACAGAATAACCCTCGAGCGCTTCGACAAGACACTTGTGCTTAAACCATATTCCCATTGGCTATGACCACGAGCTTAACTAAAATGCATTTTGCATTTTGGCATTTCGGCGGTTTTTTTTCTTCGAGTTTTCGAGACTCACAATAGTCCCTTTCGGCATTTCATCTTTTAGCATTTCGGCATTTCGGGGTTCGCTACTTCAAAGGTTAAAGTTCCTTTGATCTTTTATTTCCCAGTCTGCAAAACTCTGAAATGGAGTCTTTGTTGATGTGGTTGTTTCGAGATTTCGGCGTTTCGCATTTCGCAACTTTAGGACTCCTGTGATGAAGAGTCTTGACTCTTGACTCCTCCAACTCCCGTTATCTGAAACTCCGAAACATTGTGGTTTCACATTTCATGATTTCATCATTCTTTTTGTGAGTTTCCTTAACACCTCCAACTCCCGGTATCCAAAACTCTGAAATGGAGATTAAGTCGTGGTTTCACATTTTGTTGTTCCATATTTCGGCGTTTTAGCCTTTCATATTTCGGCATTTCGGATTTTTGCATTTCAGCATTTCACAAGTTGGAATGTTATCACATTTCCTTCCTTTGACTTCTGATTTCCCGATATCCACATCGACGGTCCCATGACCTTTCGTGATCAGACGGTCCTGATCTCCTCGGGAATTTGTGCTCCGATCGATGGCCCACAGCCTTTCGTGAATAGACGGTCTTGATTCCATCGGGACTTTGCATTTTACGATTTTGCGTCTCACGATGTCAAAGGTTGGAGCTCCTCCTTTCTTTGATTCCTGAATTCTGAAATAACTATTGGAGCTCCTCCTTTCTTTGATTCCCAAATTCTGAAGGAACTCTCAGCGAACCACCATGCAATTCCGAAGGAACTCTCACCGAACCACCATGCAACTTCAAGTTTAACATTAATGACAAAACCTGTGCAACAACCTATGCAAACTGACCAACACAACCCCTACTTTTTAATGGCAGGTTTAGAAATGGCATGCAAAATGCATGATCTGGTATGTTAGGACTCTGTAAATTTGTTCGGCTAATAAAACAAATGACAGAGGTAACTATTTCAACAACTTTAGGTTGGATTTTGAACCTTCCAACCAGAGAGGTTTCTCTAGGGCATATAGTTATTTAAAACACTCAAAATATTTATCAATGTGCACACAAAGGTCAAACTCTGCCATAGTGTAAAATTTAAAAGTGGCAGGACAAAACAGAAGAGCAAGGCCATTGGGAAATCGGTTCTATACCTGAAGATGTATGTAGAGTTATTAGTTACGTCTCCCAGAGGGAACAGAGGAAAAATAGGTATGATGTTCAGCCAAATAAGTAATATGAGATGGTAGAGCTAAAGAAAGGAAAGATTACTATCAGCAAGAGGCGTCTAACATAAGGCGAATCTCTTGGTATAGTGTTAGAAGAAAAAACATGAAGGCCAGATACTGAAAACAGAGAACCAATCGCGAGTGAATTCTGAACCAAGAACCAATAAACATATACCATGTATAATGAATATGAGAAAGAGCACCAGTAGGTTGGATTATTTCTTTTTCTTGAAGATTATCTATAGCAGAAAAACACATTTATGAATATGAAATACAATAAAACACATTGAACATCAACACCATGATGAATCTCGACTATCTAAGAAAACATTATATGCTTATATTAAAATTCATAAGAAATTACAACGTTCTCCTACTACAAGGGAAGGCCCCTCTCTGGTAATTCAAACCATTCATTTATCTTTTTAACAGTATATATAGATATATTACATATGGGATCCAAAATGGATCATCTTCCCCAAGATTCCAAAAATAGATATCGGTCACAGAGGGAGTAACGTACCAAAACTGAACTCCTACTTTCTAGGGAACGTTATAAACAAAAAACTGACATATTTGAGATTTTTACCCTGAATGCTACTTGTCTGCATTATCACAAAATTCCCTGAAATATACTTAATTTAGCTTGCAATTAATTTTAGATTTGCAATCTCTTCCTTTAAGGTGTCAAGCCAATCAAGATGGCTTTCTCCAATACCTTCGACCATTTCAGCTTTAGTCTCCTTCTTCTGTCACTTTTTCCTTTACTCTTGCTAGCTTGCATGTAGCATCCATATACATATCCATTAATGATCAATTCCTTCATAATAGGATTTAGTCTGATTTCTTCATCTGATCCTAGATAAGCTATAGATTTTGTGTGAAATTTTGTTGCCAGTATTTGCACAACAAGCCTTTCTTTCTTCTTAATTGATAGTTTTGTCATACTATTTGAATTTCTTGATTTGTTGAAGGCCGTTGGATCTTTCTCATCCATTTCCTTTGGTTTGCTTAGAGGCAGGAGCCTATTTCTCTCAATTGTACAATAATTGGATGAATGGTTCGTTTTGCGATTATCCCGCTCTGGAATAAAATGTCAATTACCCAAAATAGAGTAATTTCATATGTGTTTTGAGTAACAGTCACCATCAAGTGCTAATCATGGGTTGCTGACAAAATTTCTTATAGGGATAATAACTTATCACGTTTGACCATCAATTCCCAATGATGAGTCTTTAAATTGTTTATTTGGCGACGCTCAGTTGGCATCACATAGACGAATAGTACCCAAACAAGTGTCTTGAGATGATTTGAATGATCGTCAATTTTCATTTCCACATGTGACCTTTGGATTTAACATGTTTAATGACATTTGACATGTAATTTTGGGGAGTGGTTGAATGGTTTCAGGTTCACCTGATTTTTTCCCCGATATGCATCCAGAGGTGCCACATGATCTCGAGACAAAACCATGGTATTCTTATTTGCCTGCTTTCAAAAACTTAACCTATGTGCTATTTCTCGGCCTGATACGCTCCATGACCTTTGATTTGTGGCACCCATGATCTGTGACTCGCCAGGTCCCATCAACTTCACACTTCCGCTAGACTTAGCCCCGTCCACTAGATATGGCTCTCTCCTCCAGTTTATCGTACCTCTACACCGATTTAACTTCTTTCTAAGTCTTGAGACTTGGATTCCATAAAAAATTGTTATAGTGATAACATGGGCTCCAACTGGGGATGCTATCCTCCCTGCGAGGTAGAAAATAACAGTAGACCCTATGCCTTATCCATTGGAGCTTCTCTCGCAACGGGTGTGTGCTATACCTTGACCTGTCACCAATGCCCGTTGAAAACTGAAGTCTACATACTACTCTCACTTGGAGGCTGAACGTTGGATATACTGTTAACATATAACTAAACACTTTATTTGGAGATCTAAACTTGAAAATGCTTGATCTACAAGATTATTCACACCTACCTACCCTAACTACTAAAATGACCTTCCAATCAGGTGCAATCATAATGCCAATGCAACCATGCTAGCATTTTATCCACTATTCCATTACTTTGCACATGCTTGTTCCAAAGTCTGTTTACCGATAACCCATCCGAGAGGTTATATATGAATTCAAATCTCAGAATTTCAAAAATATTGGCACTGATTTCTGTTTCTAACAAAAATGCAAATGGATCTTTCAAAACATGAACAAAACAAAACTCACTCTTTAATTTTTCCATTGCATTCTTTCTTTCGTGTGATTTAACCTGTTGATTTCCAACAAGAGGCTGAAAAAACTGTTGAGACTGTGGGAAATAACAATCTTCTGAATCAGAAGACAGTGCTGGCTAAAATGAAATTATTGGTAGAAAACAATCCATATCTAATACTGACATTGATTGGCCATGATATTCATCTCTAAGCTTACAATCCATCATAAGTTGTAAATCATGATTGTTAAAACTCTCCATATAACATGCCACAGGGTCATGAAACATATGAGAAAATATGTCTTCTCGACGAACTAAAACAGAAGGACAAACCATCTTCACAAGTGTTGGTTTTCTTTTCTCTTCCTCTTCAGTATTATAACTATAATCTTCAAACGAATCAAGTAAAACAACTGCCTCTTTATGATCTTTTTGCATTTCTGATTGAATCATGACATACACTGTTTTATTTCCTCCCTGAAACTCTGTCATCTGTGTGTTCATTTTTTAAAGCCTCCTTAGATGGGGTCTTAGAGCCTTCATACACGTCCAAGCCACTTAGAATTTGAACAACTACATCATTCATAGGGGAAGAAAGACAACTTTGAAACACTTTGTTTTGATGAAAATCTAGTTGGATATCTTCATTAATTTTAGAAGAATGCAAATGACTTTGAACGACAACATTTTTACCAGTTTTCTCTGTTTGCTCGTGATTGGATCTTAAAAATTCAAAGGAAGAGAAACATAATGGAAGATAGCTTTCATTTGCAAGTATATTGCTTTCTTCAAATTCAACATCATTCCTGGAGGGTTTTTTATTTGAAACATTATTGAATTTTTGCTTGAGCACACTTTGAAAGAAGAAAAACATAATGGCAAGGTTCTTACTCTTGATTCAAAAATTTCTTCATTTCTGTCATGCACATTTTTCAATTTCTTCAGATTGTTGAACATACTCATTTTCAGATTCATCTTTGACCAATGGCTGCAATTCCTTGTCGATTTGTTTCAGTGAATCGGTGTGATTTGGAATCAACACACTTTCCTTTTCTCTAATGATGATCTTAGCATTTTCTTTCAACAATTTAAATGAAGAAAAGCATAAAGGTAAAGAATTTCCTTCAGCTATTTCAGTACTTTCTTCTTTGTAACTGTGATATGTAGGTTGATGGATCTCACTACACTATTAAAAAGGAACATTTTCATATAGAGAACATGTAGTTGGTTATTCTAGGAAGCCAATATCATAATCATCATCATATTCATCATATACAGGCAAATCAACAACATCTGCAATGTCATCTAGCAAGAAACAATTTGGAGCATCAACTTGTTTCTCAACAAGTTGATTTGCAAACTCATATTCTTGACTGTATACAAATGAATATATGAAACAATCAGCTACATACTTATCATGGGGTGGATTAGAAGCTACATAAGTACCCTCTCTTTCAATAAGTGGGATATAATCTTTTGCAAAATCATTAGCATTTAAAACTTCAATAGGACCTATGATGCTATCAATTCTATGCTCAAGATTCCAGTCAACTATTTTTTGTTCATATTCATTTTCATGTCCTGGAGCATCCAACCCCTCATTTTGAATCTGTTCACATGCTTGGATATTTTGTTGAATCTCTTGAGCATCATTAAATATTTGTTGTAAGGTCTTAGGTCTTCTTTCCATCAGGAGGAAAGACAAATCTGGATGAAGAGTAGTGGCATACTAGAGCATGGCAGCAACTTCAGTGGGTTGAATTTCTTTGGGAAAATCATAATAAATACTGGAAAACCTTCTACTGAATGTGGAAATAGTTTCATTTATTTTCCTTTTCAAGGCATATAATTTTGTAAGTTGTAGGTCCAAAGATTTCTTTTTACCCCAAAACTTCGAAAAAATACTTTTCAATTCTTCCCATGAACTAATTGTCTCTAGCTGCAAATATTTAAACAATTCTTTGGCATATCCTTTCAAGGATTGAGAGAAATCCCTCATACAAACATCTTCATGGTCAATATTAAACAAATCTATAAAATGGTCAAACTCTTGGATGTCTTTTTCAGTTTTGATGGCACCATGTTCCCCATCAAACAAAGGTAGGTACTCATAGTGCTTTGGAGGAAAATCATGAAGGATGTGAGGTAATTTTAAGGGTCTGTATCTGTGTTGGGTCTTGGAGAGTGTTGGATCAAGTACAAGAGGTGAAATATTAGACTTGGCTTCATGAGGCTCATCAAATTGGTCATGGTTATCACATGGCTCAAATGGGATATTTTGATCAAAATCAATGATAAAATTAGGAGATATCTATATAAATTTAAGAGGAGGATATATAATTTCAAGATTCTCATGATTATCATTGCGTGCATCAAGCGAAGAAAAAATTGTTTAGCGTGTTCAGGAAAGGAAAAAAAGTAACTAATAACAAAAAATATTATGTCTTGGAAAACAATCAACTTTAGGTACTTGTTTTTTCCCATGATGTCCTTTCATACCTCTGTCAAGAGATCTCATCTTCCAGCGGAATTCCTGAATCGAATTTGAAGCTTGAGTGGAGTCGCCAATAAAATCTTTAGGCTACTGAGTCTTTGGACAGTGGAGTCACTGTAAGAATTTTAAATTCTAGATTCTTGAAAATGGAGTCACCAGGTGAATGATATACAACCTTTCTGTGTCTGAATACTCTTCACCATTAGTAATCAAATCTGAACTTTGTCGTTTCTCCCATTGAAGATTTCACCTTCGGTCCCCGACATCGGTGCCATAATGTTAGCACTCTGTAAATTTGTTCGGCTGATAAAACAAATGATAGAGTTAACTATTTCAACCAAATTTAGGTTGGATTCTGACCCTTCCAACCAAAGAGGGATCTCTCGGGCATATAGTTATTTAAAACACTCAAAATATTTAGCAATTTGCATACAGAGGTCAGATTTTTCCATAGGGTAAAATTTAAAAGTGGTAGGACAAAATGGAAGAGTAGGGCCATTGGGAAATGGGGTCTATTCCTAAAAATGTATGTAGAGTTATAAGCTATGTCTCCCAGAGGGAACAGAGGCAAAATAGGTATGATGTTCAGCCAAATAAGTAATATGAGATGGTAGAGGAAAAGAAAGGAAAGATTACTATCAACAAGAGGCTTCTAACAAAAGGTGAATCTCTTGGTATAGTGTTTGAAGAAGAAACATGAAGGTTAGCTACTAAAAATAGAGCACCAATCACGAGTGAATTCTGAATCAGGAACCAATAAACATATAAGATGTATAACCAATATGAGAAAAAGCACCAGCAGGGTGGATTCTTTCTCTTGCTTGAAGATTATCTATAGTGGAAAAACACATTTATGAATATGAAATACAAGAAAACACATTGAACATCAACACCGTGATGAATCTCGGCTATCTAAGAAAACCTCATCTACTTATATTAAAATTCATAAGTAATTACAAAGTTCTCCTACTACAAGGGCAGGCCCCTCTCTGGTAATTCCAACCATTCATTTATTTTTAACAAAATATATAGATAGATTACATATGGGATCCAAAACGGATCATCTTCCCCAATATTCCAAAAATAGATATCGGTCACAAAGGGAGTAATGTACCAAAACTGAAATCCTACTTTCTAGGGAACATTATAAACAAAAAACTGACATATTTGAGATTTTTACCCTAAATGCCACTTGTCTGCATTATCACAAAATTCCTTGAAATATACTTAATTTAGCTTGCAATTTATTTCAGGTTTGCAATCTCTTCCTTTAAGGTGTCAAGCCAATTAGGTTGGCTTTCTCCAGTGCCTTCGACCATTTCAGCTTTATTCTCCTTCTTTCGTCGCTTGTTTCTTTTACTCTTGCCATCTTTCATGTAGAATCTGTCTTCATATCCATTAATGATCAAATCCTTCATAATAGGATTTAGTCTGATTTCTTCATCTGATCCTGGTTCATCTGCAGATTTTGTGTGAAATTTTGTTGCCAGTATTTTCACATCAATCCTTTCTTTCTTCTTAATTGATATTTTTTTCATACTATTTGAATTTCTTAGTTTGTTGAAGGCCGTTGGATCATTCTCATCCATTTCCTCTGGTTTTCCAGGAAACATGAGCCTATTTCTCTCAACTATACAAGAATTGGACGAATGGTTCATTTTGCGATTATCCCGCTCTGGAATAAAACGTCAATTACCCGAAATAGAGTAATTTCACCTGTGTTTTGAGTAACAATCTCCATCGAGTGCTAATCGTGGGATGCTGACGAAATTCCTTAGAGGGATAACAACTTATCATGTTCGACCATCAATTCCAATGATGAGTCTTTAAATCGGTTATTTGGTGACACTCACTTGGCATCGCAAGGACGAATAGTACCCAAACAAGTGTCCTGAGATGATTTAACTGACCATCAATTTTCCTTTCCACATGTGACCTTTGGATTTAACACATTTAATGAAATTTGATACGTGATTTCTGGGAGTGGTTGAGTGGTTTCGGGTTCACCTTCTTTTCTCCCCGATATGCATCTAAAGGCGCAACATGATCTCAAGACAAAACCATGGTATTCTTATCAACCCACTTTCGAAAACTTAACCTCTGCGCTAGTTCTCGGCCAAATACGCTCCATGACCATTGATCTGTGGTGCCCATAATCTGTGACCTGTCGGGTCCCATCAACTTCACACTTTCGCTAGACTTAGCCTGGTCCACTAGATGTGGCTCCCTCCTTAATTTTATCGTACCTCTACACCGATTTAGATTCCTGCTAAGTCCCGAGATTTGGATTGCATAAAAAATTATTATAGTGATAACATGGTATACTTGCTAATGTCATGTTGTGGTTTTGAACAATAGAAATGCTTTTGAATTACTTCTATTTACTTCTCCATACTTAAGTTTCTTCCCACCCAATTTTAATATTCATCCCAAATTATCTTTTCACGCTCGCTTGAAGGAACATTAAGATTGCACAAATAGCACAAAATACATCCTAGAGGTGAAATTTTGGAACTTGTTTAGTTGTTCCTAGTTTCTAATATGTAGGAGTAAATTCAAGGTCATTTGCATTCAATCAAGGCCACTTTAAGGTCTCATTCCTGCAAGAGTTAACAATTATTGTTAGTGCCACAATCGAGGGTTAGCCTAGGTAGCTTACAACAATGTTTTTTCCTCCCTTATTTTACTTAATGTTTAAGTGGAATTGTTGCAAGAACGTGGACCATTTATTATGGTAGTGATTTTGTAACTTTCCCTATGTTTGTGTGAATTTTAGGGGATTGTGATAAATGTGGAATATTTATTCCTTTCCTATAATTTAATGATTCCATAGTCAACATGTATGCACAATGGACTACATCTACTAGTCATAGGTTGGATACATATGAACAACATCAGAGAGTGTCTTGTTGTGATAGGACATCAGATGTCCATGATGATTGAGGACTGCACCCATGGCATAATCATAGGAATCTTTATCAATTTAAAATGGTTGTTTCATATATAGCAGAGTGAGGGCTATTGCAAAGTAGAGGCAGTTTCATATTCTTGAGTGATTTCTATTGTGACTTAGACCAAGAAAAATTGTAATTATCTTCATCCTTGGTCACTTGGTTTAAGGGATAAGATATATGAGAGAACCCCCAACATGAACCAACTATATAAGTTGGAAATTCCCAATAATATGTGAAGCTCTATTAGAGTCATCAAGGATGGTCAATATTCACAAATGACTTGGATCTTGGCTAGGTTCACATGCACCAGATGTTGATCTATGATGTATCCCATATATTGAATTATATAAATTAGAAATTATAATTTCTCCATATTTTAATATAACATGTATTGTCATAGGGTGCACAAGAATTATTAAATGTAGTACAAATTGTCATCCCAAGTTCTGTTGAATATGAGGATTACATCCAAATATACACACATAAAATAGTTTGTAAATGACTATAAGATATCATCCATAATCCTCATGAATATTGTTGGAACATTATTCAAGACAAAAGGCATGAATAACAACTCAAAAAGGCCATCTTTATCCTTAAATGTATTGTTCCATACATCAATTTCTTCAATCAGGACCTAGTGGTAGCCTGAATTTAGATAAATCTCACTAAAGAAATTTCCATGCTTAAGATAATAAAAAAGATCATTAATGTGGGGGATTAAGTATCATTTATTTATATTTATTTGTTCATGGCTTTATAATAAATACAAAGTTTCCATGTCCCATCCTTATTCTATACAAATACAATTGGTCTCCCACAAGGTGAGGGTCTTAGTAGAAGGTGGCCCTTTTGGATGATATCATGAATTTGACGTTTTGTTTCCTCCTTATAAAAAAAACAGTGTCCATATATTGGTCCATTTAGTAAAGGAGCATTGAGTATCAATTCAATTGAATGTTTGACCTAGAAATGCAACAAAACCCTATATGTGAAGTGGAGATATCTCTATATTCCTCTATAATCTTTTCCACCCACTTCTATTGTGTACAAATTCCCTATGATAAGGAAGTTGTAGTTGTAGTGACCTTCCATTCACATTTTGACTAAATTATGAAGATGAAAAATTCAAGAGTCTTATGGCACTTCTTTATCGATATCAAGGAAACTCTAATAGCCAAATATACCTTTGGTACCCTATAGAGATGGGAACCCAAAGTAGAAATGACACTACAAGAATTGGAATAATAAACACCATGATGTTTAGAAATACAGGTTTTTCCTAAAAGAACATCACAAACTCCAAGTGAATCAATATCACAAGTACACCATTTTTGAAGGTCTTGATGGCATGGGTGAGGTGACATTCCTGGCCAATGTGAATGTATCATCCCTGGATCAACCAATATATGGTGTATGGTTGGGGGTGTCACATTATTGTAATCTTAAATCTCTTGATGACCTTGGTTGATGTCGGGTTCTTTTGGCTACACTATCAATAATGAAATGTAGTGGAGTCCCCTTCACTCACATCTGTGAATGGAAGAGGAAATTCCCCTCCTTAGGATCCTCTACTTATTTTGGTTTTATATTTTCATTTGTGATTGTAGAATTAGGTTCTACATCAATGATACAATGTCCCTTATCCTACTCCAAATCAAAGTATGATCTAGAGTCTAATTAGTTTTCTTTTATCTTGGAAAAAAATTATTATTTTGAGTGAAATTCATCAGTGTTGTACCATGATATTTTGTGGAACTCAAATCACTTTCCATTTTCCTTATTCAACTTCTCATTACCCTTATTTATTTGTGGCTTGGAATAGTTGTATTGAGGTTTTTTTATCATTGGTATGGGTTTCTCATGAGTTAGGTCCACAGTTACCATGCTTCTATTGTGGAATATTTGTAGACCCAAACTCCTACTTCTTACATTGCTTAAATTTCTTATTGATTTTGATCTCATATCAATAAGAGACTCCTAGTGAGGATATGTCCAAGAAATCCTTGTATATTTGGATGTACCTATGTATACCATTGTGGTACTTCAAAATAAAGTGCCACTCAGAGTGTCTAATACCCAACTTTGAGTGTAAGGTATGGAAGATATTGGTGTACTTTGGAACTTTATAGTCTTTGTATTGATGTAGTGTTTTCCATATCATGTATTAGTCATTATAGTTTCCAACAGGATAGAATTCGTCCTTGAGGCCATCAACAAAATCCGCCAAAGTGGGTCTAGTCATAAATGTTGTAGACTCATCTCCTTCATGTCTGTCCTAGTAAATTTCCCACCAACATTTGACATCATGAAGCTCCTTAAGGAGTGTCAAGGTGATATTTTTGATGTCCAAATTTTTTTTGAATAGCATAATAACCCTCTCATAGATTTAACCATTCCTCCAAAGCATCTACATCTATATTTCCTTCAAGCACGGGAATTTCAAAGTTGACTTCTACCTTGAAGGATGTGGCACCTTTGAAATAGTTTCTCATTGAAGGTGTCTTGGCTATCATTGGAATTTATTGAAGGAACTGGGTGAGATTATCCATAATCTCATTGATCTATCACATGAGGACTTCCTTGAGAAAGAAATTGATAGGACCTCTTGCTCCATCATATCTCTTTTAATTCACCATTGTAGGATTATTGGGTCAACAAGAGTGGTCTTTCCCAAGCAAAACTAGTTTGAGACTCAACTTTTTATACCTTTAGCTCTTCAAGGACAAGCACCAAGAAATAAAAAAGAGAATGTTACTATGATATGACTGATATAGATTGTATAGAGAATGAAATGAAAGGTGGTAATATGAATGGGAACACAAACATATAAATATTGTAGAGAGCACAATAATACATTGAGAACCAAATTCTATTAATAAATGAAATAGGAAAAGACTGTGAAACACAAAGCAATACAAACTACCTAGAATGGTGGTATCCTATCCCTGAAGAGAGAGGTGTCATCTATGCTAATTTGAAAGAAGAATATTACAAAAGGATAAAATGGCCTTTTAACATTAAATACTAAACCCTAATAGGAAAAAACCCTAAATACAAAACCCTAACCCTAGGAGATGGTGTGGAAAAAAGTGTGGGATCTGATGAGTCTAGTTGATATGTCAAATTCTAGGGGCTACAAATTTCACATACAAACTTTGTTTTCGGTAGATAGTATGCCACTGAAAATATATCGATGAGAAGGATTGTTTCAGTTAAGGATAAAGCATGTCATGGAAACCCTAATCTATCATGGGGAAAAAAATCACTAACTTGGGAATCATTCTTAGTTAGTGGAAGAGGTTGGTGGCCACTAATATCCACATGGATCATTGCACAACCTTCAAATTATCCTTTTAATGCATATGTGTATGTCTCTTTCTTAGTTGGGAAATTGCTAGTATTAAAGTTTCAACAATAAAGGAGATAGAACAAAGACACAACAATCAATTAAGAAACCACAACCTCAGCTTTCACAACCCTATATTACCAAAAATGATGTCTAATTAAATATATATATCTTCATGAGATGGATATATTTATTTTTTTGTACATCAACAAGGTTCCTGGAAGAAATTCCATGCATATTGTCAACAAATAGATCCATGCTTCATTCTCAGAAAACTTTACATTTACTCGAATTAGAGTAGTTTCAAATAACCCCTCATGGTTCATTATCATGGATCTCTTTCACAAATCAAAAGAAATGCTCTTTAGGAGACTTGGACATATTTTTTCCACAACATTGGATAACAATAATTTATCTTCTCTAAGTAACATCT
>SNQJ01S0030343.1:82823-93754 GCA_010110895.2 Picea sitchensis | reverse complement strand
AACATACAAAGCTACATATATGAAACACCCACCTTATTCTTTGGAATATATGTAGTGATAAGATTTGCTTCTCACAAATTCCAAAATAAGGATGTATGTGTCAAAATTTTGGTACCACATCCTTGGTGATTGATTTAGACCATAAAGGGATATTTTCAGTTTACACACCAAATATTTCTTGCCCTTTACTACGAATCCTTAAGGTTGTTTCATGTAGATTTCCTCTTCTAGGTCCCCATGTAGGAACATTGTCTTCACATCCATATTTTCTATTTCCATATCAAATTTTGTAGCCAGAGACATTAATACTCTAATGGAAGTGAATTTTGCAACAGGGGAAAAAATATCACCCAATTCGACTCCTTCGACTTGGGATTATCCTTTCTCTACCAGTCAAGCATTGAATTTATCAACTTGACCTGTTGCATTCATCTTCTTCTTGAATACCCATTTTCTACCAACAAGATTTATTCCACTAGGAAACTTGACTAAATCCCATGTCTCATTCTTGTACAAGGATTCCATCTCTTTGACCATGGTATCCTTCAAGATTTTTCCCTCTGATGAGTCGACTTCCTCCTCGACTGACTTGGGCTCATCAACGGTGGAAGCTAACATGAATGTGGAATGAAAGTCAGGTGGACTATACCTTTCAACTGGTTTTCTTACTCTTTATGACCTCCTTACCAATAGGTTCAGTTGTTCCACCTCTTCCTCTGATTCAGTTAACTCATCTAAATCATCTTCTTTGTTCCTTAGCTCAAACCACATCGTCTCAGGATTATTCTTGGTCTGAACAATTTCCTCAGGCTCAGAATTACCTCTAACTTCTTTGAAGACAATATCTCAATTGTACACTTTTTTCCTTGATGCAGGATCCCAGAGCTTATATCCTTTCATTCCTTCTTTGTATCCAATGAAAATACATTTGATTTCCTTCTTGTCCAGCTTTCTCCTCTTTTCCTTTGGAACAAGCACAAATGCATCATGGCCAAATACTTTGAGATATGAAACCGAAGTATTCTTACACGACCATATTTCATTTGGAGTCATGTCAACTAGCACCTATGAAGGAGATATATTCACTAGATATCTTGCAGTCTCGACTGACTCCACCGATAATTCTTGTGTGATCCCAACACCACTAAGCATGATCCTTTCCTTGTCCATCAACATTTTGTTCATTCTCTCGGCAAATCCATTTTGTTTTGGGGTATATGGTGTGGTATTTTGGTGTGCTATGCCACACTACTTCCAAAAAGGATCAAATTATTTTCCACATAATTCACCACTGTTGTCATTCCTCAACACCTTAATCTTATTATCTATCTAGTTTTATACAAGATATTTAAAATCTTTGCATTTCTTGAAAACCTTTCATTTCTTCCTCGGAAAATATATTCATGTCTTACTGGAAAATTCATCTATTAAAGAGACATAATATAGGGATCCACCAAGTCAAGGCACTGTAACAGGGCCAAACACATCAGTATCAACCAACTCTCGAATCCCATTTTCCCTTGTCGTTGCAGATGGGAAGCTCACCCGAATTTGTTTTCCAGATATACAATGTTCATAAAAGTCAAATTCTAAATTACACTCAGGAAATTCTTCGACCATACCTTTTAGTGTGCATAGATTGAATTCCTTTTTCTCCAATGTGTCCCATCCTCTCGTGCCATAGCATTTTCGGGTCTACTTTATGATGACTTGTCGAGTTGGCTTAAATTGAATCAGCTCGAGTCGAGTTGATTCGAGTCGAAGTTGACTCAACTTCTGGAACAACGATGTTGTTGCATCTAGTCAAGTCGACACTCGCAAGCAACTTCTATAGGGTTCCAATCCGAACTCCTTTCATTAAGACCATTGAACCTATGACCATATTGCATAAATCCTTCTTAAATAAAGTGTGCATGCCAGAATCATTCATCTTACTGATAGTGATTCAGGTTCTTTCCAAACCCAGAATGTGTAGGTCACATGGAAGGGTTCTACTCCTCCCATCCTACAGTATTAGTTGAACTCTTCCCCGTTTGAAAATTATGGTTGACGAGTCTTCCCCCAAGAACACATCACCTCCATCATATTTTTCATACTCACAAAACCATTCTCTATGTGGTGTCATATGGTATGATGCTTCTAATTCAATCAACCAAACATATTGATCCCATTGTGTACTGGTTGACTCTAGGTACACATCACCTCCCTTATCTAGATTTGTCCTTCTCTTAGTCGACTACTTCTTGTCGAATCCTGTACTAACTTCCATTACCTTCGACTTTCAGTCCTTTTTGTAATGCCTATCATTACTGCATTTCCAACATCTTCTTGTCGACTAAACCGAGGATTTAGATCTATCCTTCGACTTAGACTTTCTACCAGAGAATTTTCCTTTATCTCTTTCAATTGGTTTACCTCTCACAACTAAAGCATCTTTGGTCGATCCTTACATGTTCTTCCTTCTGATTTATTTTGACAGTATAGAAGCAACCACGTATTCTAGTGCTTGTGTGGTTGTATTACTCCTTATAGCCATGACTAAGCTATCCCAAGAGTTTGGAAAATAACATAATAGGCTAATACACTTCTCCTCCTTAGTGATTTTAATATCCATAGATGATAACTATCTTAAAATGGTATTAAATGCATTTAAATGCTTAGTCACCGAAATTCCATCACTCATTCTCAGAAGATACAATTTCTTTCTGAGAAACAACTTATTTACCAGATATTTCGACTAGTATAAGCTTCCCATCATGTCCCACAATTTCTTAGTCGAATCTTCACCTGATACATTCAAGAGTATCGAATCTACAATACAAAGACGAATCATACTTCTTGTTATTCTTTCAAGCTTCTCCAATTCTTTCGTCAACATGCATATCAAATGGGTACCTAGACATACTGATCTCCATTATTATCGATCTACAAGAATATCTTCCATTTTAAGCTTCCAAATCTCAATATTCTAGCCACTGAATCTTTCTATCTCTATTCTCAAACTACTTGCCATTCTTTACCACAATATTTAGCACAATTTATGACTTACAACTCTTACTGTACCTAGGGTTTATCTCTCAGATCCAAGATTGGTAAATCAAGATCTGATACTACACATCAAATCTTAACTTGGCTCCGATATCACATGTTAGGAAATGAGACACACTTCCACACTAAACATAGCAGAAGAGAGGAAGAATTTAATCAAGAAAGTAAATGACATAACAATCACACAGTACACAGATATTTTACCCTGGAAACCCAAACTGGAAAAACCATCATTCCTTGAACATTCTACTCCTTGTTTTCCTATTCATTCAAAATAAAAGGTTACATGTCTAACCTTGGTCCACACCTAATCCACAATCGACAACATACCCTATTTCTTACACAAGAACAACCCTATAGCCAATTCGGCTTACATTTGCATGACCAACAACCTAAATCTAAATATTTCTTTAAATATTAGTTATCTTATTATTAACTTTTATAGCATTACAACGCACCTCTTGATAGGATTTACAGCAATAAAAACCCTAAATAAATGGTTCCAAAAAATGGTTACAGATCCATGAAGATCATTGGCTACAAATCTCGTAAATTTCAGGATTATGTTACAGTCAAATCCAAGTCAAATTACCCATCGAATACTAGTAGGCCTTCATTCGGTCTTCAATTAGTTGCCTCATGCTTGCCTATCAACCTATTGTTGGTTGATCTCTTTGACTTGTTGTCGATTCATTTAACATGTCGAACCACCTCTACCTTTGACTTTGAATTTATGTGGTTGACTACCTTGACATTCAACTTGTTGTCGATCCACCTCTATTTCGACCTGTTGTCAATCCACCTCGACTTCAACCGTCAGTCGATCCACCTCGACTACAGTTTCACTTCAAAGAATATAACAACCCAACATGTTCTACATCATTACAATGTGATCATATAATTCATACATTATTTATCACAAGTAGAATTTAATCTGTTGGCACACAGGGGCAGACCCAGGGTTCAATGCTCAAGAGTGCACCAACAAAACCCTAACTACCGTCCCTTTCAGCAACACCTGTGAAGCAAATGAAGTCTCATCTGAGGTAGAGGCAGGGGTGGTTGCAAGCCTCAGGTGTCTGCAACCTTAGCTGGGACACAGATCGTGGTTCACCCACACCCTGGGGCTACATCCACAAAGTCTTCTTTTTTATTATCTTGGTCAAGAAGTTACAACACAGAGCTCCAACAATCCTTACATCACAGAGGACAGAAAAATCTACGCATCTTGCTAGATCCTTCTTCCTTGTGCTAAAAGAACAGAGCCTTCTACAATATCTTGCACTTAGCCTCTTACAATATGCATAGAGCATTTACAATCATTACCAACACTTAGCCTACTTGCAACTCTTTGATCACATAGATCCAACTTATCGCTCCCTTATCCCCCTTATCCCCCTTACTTACTTCGCCTATGCATCTATTTATACATACAAAAGTGGGCCTAATCATGGGTAAACCCACGAGCCAACATCCCTTTCCCATTACATTAACCCAAAAACCCAAAAAGGACCCAAAGTGGGCCGAGATCCTGTGATCTCTGCTTCTCATCGTGCTCCATCTTTGATAGGGTGTCGAAGTCCCAAAAATGGTCAATTATGACCAAGTATTCCTCAAAACTTGGTCAAGGGGCAACAAGCCCCCAACACTTACCTATGACTCGTCTCGAGTCACTCAGGTCTGTGCAATTCTGCTTCAAATGCCTCGATCTTGGCTCAAGCTTCTTCGACCTGCTGCTTTGCTACTGCCTCTTGCTTAGTGAACTCTTGGATGAGTGTGTTACTGACTGGTCCCTCTAAGTGTTGTTCTACTGTAGTCACGACCTGTTCCACCTCTGTGCCTTGGTTCTCAAGCTCTAAAAACAGTTGACATGCCTTATCCTGCAAAGGTTGAAGTTGTTAAGTCACCTCCATTACTTTGCTTTGAATCATGTGGATCTTTTGTTGTGCGATGCGCTGCTCTTGGGATCGCTTCATTTTCTCCATGGTTGATAGGGCCTTCAACTGCATCTGAAGTCTCTCTGCATGCTGCTTCGCCTCCTGGAGCTGCGACTCCAATTTATGTAGTTCTGGGTTCTAGGTTGGGTTCTCGTGTATCTGTGCACTTTTGCTACTTAATTTCTTACATTCTTCAGTGAGTTCTTTAAGCCTCTCCACTGTATTCCAGGTATTTATTTCTCATTGGTCGTACTCTTCTTGCGGGGTACTTGGGATGGCTTAAAGCTCTAGTTCCACAATTCTTTGTTGAAGTTGTTGAATAACTTCAGCAAACTTCATTACTTGACATTCTAGGGGTTCTTCTGCCTTTTTCTCTAAGCCATTCACAGAGCGAAATGCTTTGTTGACTGCCTCTTCAATCCCGATCTACTTCGCGAGAAGTTGCTCCTTCTCTTTTTGGATTTTTTCTCTATCTTCATCAGATTTCGCTTGGATGGCATCCTTCTCTCGCTACGCAACTCAACGTTGCTCGGTAATTTCCTCCTGTGTTTGTTTTAGGGCCTGGGTGGTCTATGTTGTAGCTTCTTCTGCTTTCTGAATATGTGCTTCAACTGTTGCAGCAATCTTGCGGAGTTGTATTGGTTCATCTCCTTCTTCTATTGTGCCTTCTGGTAGGAGCGCAATGGATATTGCGCAACTAGAATGAAGCGCTTGTTGTACTCCTTAGAGATCAGTTTCAATTTTTTTGTACATGGCCTCTTGCTTGGCTACCTGCTTTTCTTTTATCTCTTTGATAGATTCATTCATCATCACAAAGAGAAAACTAAAGTCATATGGGGTGAGTGTGGTCGTCAGTTTAGTGACAGGTGCTTTCGACTTCTTCCGGGAGGTAGGTTTCAAAGATGACCCCTTTCTTTTCATTACTTCATCTTCTATTTTTTGTTCAACCTCTTCGAAGTCTTCTTCATTACCTCCTTGATCTAGTGTAATGGAAGTTGTCCTTACAGATCTACTGTCGACATCCTAGATTTTCACATATTTCTTTGTCTTCTTTTCTTTCTTCGCCTTACTGGGTCCCCGTGTGTCCTGCGCAGCTTCTAGGCTGTCGATTTCTGAAATGTCTACTGGATCTGCTGAGACAAGGAGGTTCGTCGACCATTCCTTAGTGATCTCCTCTAAGTCTTCTTCCGTCAGCTTATAATTGGACTAAATATGCTCTTAGTGCTCATCAGCGCGTGGAGTTAGGTATATAAAGTGGCGATCCGCACTAAACTTTATCAGAGGTTAGAACCTTTGTAAAGTGTTCAGGGTTATGTGAGGTGCACCTCCTATGGCTTCTTTCAGTTGGTTATAATATGTATGGAAAAAGGCATTTGATTCCCATTGCTTGTTCATGTCATTCAAGTACCATAAGGTACTGAACTTCGTAGCTAAGGGCTCAAAAGGGTCGAGGTCCGGGAAGGTTGCACCTTCTGGTAGCTCCCATGCAATAAAAGTGATTAGTATTAGAAGCCAACTAAAATGAAATTCATGCCCATGATCCTGGGCTTCTCTGTAGTGAATCTCGAGTTGGTTAACCAGGTACTTCGCCCAGTTCATCTGTAGTCCCTCTGCATATTTTCCTGCGAGGTCAACTATGAAGCCTGATACTTGCGTTAGTATGTTCTTACATACCAAATTTCCTGCGATCAGTTGACATGCGAGGTGCACTGTGCCATTTTCGATAGAGGTTACCTTGTAGCCTCGTGCACCCTTCTCGACATCGCCATAGGTTTCTTTAATCTTCTTTGAAAGAGCGCGGTCCGCGGTCTTTCTAGGGTAGTAATCCTGAGGATCAGGGCCCTGCATACTAAGCCCAGTGATCCTATTGATCAACGTCGAATCAACAATTATATGATAGTTTAACCACAGGTATCCTCCATGGTAACTTGTCAGCAGCAATTTTACACAAGCATTCACCTCCTGGTGTCTGCCGAAGTGCAGTATTTTCATAACATTGAACAAAGTTGACTGCATGAGGTTCATCGTCCATTTCTGAGGGACGATCTTTGAATTTTTGCCCTTGGTTCTGGTTAAGTACTTAGGCAGAGAAAGCATGTCGTAGACTTTATGGTCCCCCAATTTGAAGTCACAAAACTTCAACGCTGTGACCTTGTCTTGATCTGCATGGTAGGTGTGTACGCCTTTCGGTAGATATGTAGTGACGAGAGTGTATTCAAAGTCTCTAGGGACACTATCTCTGTTGATCGCACCACTCAGAGGGGGTATGTAAGTGGGTAATATGGATGGAACTAACTTGACATTAGCTATGTCATTTTTATGCTTAGTTCTTCTTTTTGCACCAGCTTGAGATGTTCCTACTCGAGCAATTGACGGGGAGGCCTACGCTCCTCTAGTCGATGATGCTTGGATACTAGTGGGCGTTCTTCTTTCTGACATGACTCTCTCAGTCATTAAGTCAATCAAAACTTCTTCAACTACTTTCTCAGCAGCGCTGAGCTCATCCAACATATAAGCTCGGAAAAAATAACCAGGGTCACAATGATCTTAGATACTACACTAGGATGAACAATCTTATTGCAATGATCACGGTATATATTCACTAGTTCTTTGGGCTTCGAATTCTCAATTTAGAAAAAGTGTTCTCCAGGCAGGGCGCGACGGGTTAAATAAGAAATTAGGCAACGACCTTCTTGCAACGGGTATGGAGCCTCCATTAATTTTGTTCTATCCGTTCTAGTGCTGGCCAACAGTCTAGTAGTGACCCATAAATGTTTTCTGACCCGTTCAGAGCGGCAGTCGAATGGACATATCGACCTCCAATGGATATATTGCTTCGCCATGGCGAAGTGCCATAGGTCACTGTCCTGATATTGTGACGAAGCTCGAATTCTGTAATTTTTCTTTCTGCAATGTTCCATCTGGAATCTCCTGTAGTTTTTCAATCTTCACCCTCTTCTTACTTAACTTTCTATCCTTCTTCCTAGTGAGCTTCATCTCAGTGGCTCTTTTCCCATTCTGATTCCTATCCTCCTTGGATATAGTCACTTCGCGTTGATGAGGTTCTTTCTTAGGGTTCATGGATAACATCTCTTCTTTATCTGTGATAGAGACTTCAGTCTTCTATAAGTCCTATGATATTCTGGTAACTTCGACATCTATGTTCCTAGTGTGATATAACTTTCATCTGTCCTGTTCTTCAATCAACTGCGCGATCCTTCTAGTTATGAAGTCTTTTAATTCTTGTCTCTATTGGTCTAAAACTTTTTCTTCTTCCTTCTTTCTGGCTTGATCTCTTTCAATCCAAGGATTTGCAAGTAACATAGTAAACGGGGCGCTATCCTCAATAAATTTGATAATCTCAAAATCTTCCTCTATTGAAGTTCCATTAGCATTCATAGATATCTGAGTGAGCCTTCCACATAGGTTTACCAGTTTTCCTCTGAATAACCCTATTCTACTTAGTGAAGGGATCATAGCAGGTCTTCCTATAGCTTCCCAAGTTCTTTCTATCATGACATTCACCTGTCTTTCCTCATCCAAAAAATAGTCAATGTCGAAGTCTCCTATCCTCACTTCAATGCATTCTTTTTCTTTAAAGATCTCTGATAACTTGACATGTCGATGATCACTCAAGGTGTCTTTCATCTGTAGTAACATCTTTTCTGACTCTTTCTGGGGTTCTGCTATTTCTGGATCTACCTTAGGGTTTTCTTCTTTCAGGTTCATTCTTTCAATCTTAGCAATCATTATAGGGAAATCTAATACTTCATGGTCCAAAGCCTTACAACAGAGACAATTCATTCCTTCACCAGGGAACTCCTTAACTAGATGTCTCGGTCTTCTGCAACTGTAACATAGGGTTAATCCTCTCTTTCTTTTAAATGTTCCCCAACTTCTTCTGTACTGTGCACTAGGATCATGGTAGCTAGCCTGCAAGAAATTCTTTACAGAATCCTGCATCCATTTGTTAGTCTAGACATTCTTTCTATGCATAGGTTTAACACATCTATCATTGTCCTTATCAGATCTATTTATATCAAACTTTCTTTCATCTAACAATGCCCTAGTATTCAAGCTAGGACAAAATCTATCAATCATACCTAAATTCATGTTTCAGAAACAAAAATTTCCACTTATCTTACTTCTATAGAGAACAAAGATTTCAGATCTAAGACTTTTAACTGTTCTTACCTTTATCAGAGCACAAATCTTATAGATCTTACCTCTTTCTTGCAGATCTGACCTCTTTTCTTGCAGATCTGACCTTTTTCCTCGCAGATTTGACCTCTTTTCTCACAAATCTGACTTTTTTTCTTGGCACAAAGCTTCACAGGTCAAGTAGAATGCTACGCACTAGGGCACAGATCTATGCACAAGGCTTCCTTTGCACAAAGCTTCTTCTTTTCTAGTTCCCAGTGATCATGGTTTCAGTCACAGCAACAGAACCATTTGTTAGCACACAGGGGCAGACCCAGGTTTCAATGCTCAAGAGCGCACCAACAAAACCCTAACTACTAGCCCTTTCGGCAACACCTACGAAGCAGATGAAGTCTCACCCGAGGTAGAGGCAGGGGTGATTGCAAGACTCAGGGGTCTGCAACCTTAGCTGGGACACAGATCGTGGTTCACCCCCACCCTGGGGATACGTCCACAAAGTCTTCTTCTTTATTATCTCGGTCAAGCAGTTACAGCATAGATCTCCAACAATCCTTACTTTGCACAGGACAGAAGATCTGCGCAGCTCACTAGATCCTTCTTCCTTGCACTAAAAGAACATAGCCTTCTACGATATCTTGCACTTAGCCTCTTAAAATATGCACAGAGCATTTACATTCATTACCAGCACTTAGCCTACTTGCAACTCTTCGATCATATAGATCCAACTTATCGCTCCCTTATCCCCCTTATCCCTATTACTTACTTCGTCTATGCATCTATTTATACATACAAAAGTGGGCCTAAGCGTGGGTAAACACATGGGCCGACATCCCTTTCCCATTACATTAACCCAAAAACCCAAAAAGGACCTAAAGTGGGCCGAGATCCCGTGATCTCTGCTTCACATCGTACTCCATCTTTGATAGGGCATCGAAGTCCCAAAAATGGTCAACTATGACCAAGTATTCCTCAAAACTTGGTCAAGGGCCAACATAATCCTTCACTTCATAATTAATTAGATTGTAAAGTATACCATACTCATGAAAAACACATTAACTCTAGATCAACCAAACCCGCAATTAAAAGGAAATCCATGATCAACTCAAATAACTAGATTGATGAAATCCAAGATTTCCCAATTTCCTAGTATATATAGAATTGAGGATAGGTCTCAAAATAAGATGAGTAAATTAATACCTAATCATGAAAAACATCCATCAACCTTTACACCAAATCAATATCATCAATCATCCTAGAAAAAATGAATATTAATTTATTTGAATTAGTTCAATAGGAAACCAAAATTTCAAAAATAAAAATTATAAAGAGGTAAATGAAATAGACACAACATAATGGAAAACATCTTATTACCATTTAGCCGACATAGTTATCATAATTATTGTCCTGCATATACACTATCAATAACTAAGATCAGCTAGCTCTCTAATTGACGATTAGTCCTGATGATGAATCCCGATCAGGATTCGAAACGTCGATGACAAAATGACATCAACTGTGGATTCTCCGACAAATGATTTTGAAATTCTTCACCACAGAAATCTGAAAACAGATCTTATTACCATATTCTAATCAAATGTTATAAATTCTATGAAACAAAATTTATTTTCATTTACAATTACAATTGTACATGAGGTATAATATTTTACAATCCACACAAGTCCACAAGGTGAGACTCAATTAAATAAAATGTAAATGAATATATTTTATACCTATGGTGCATGCTATGAATTGTCAAAAGGGCCTTTAACCCTCCTTGTATTGAAA
>SNQJ01S0030343.1:45800-58196 GCA_010110895.2 Picea sitchensis | reverse complement strand
GTGCCATGATCAACATCGGGTGCCACATAAGTTTCAGGTGGGCGACAAAGTTTGGTTGCACTTGCAGAAAGAATGCCTTACAGGACCCCATCGGAAGCTTCACCCACTCCGTTATGGGTAGTACACCATCACCAAGGCTGTGGGGGATAATTCTTTTGAGCTCAACATTCCTTCTTTCCTTGGCCTCCACCCAGTGTTCAATGTGGCCCTCCTTCAGCCTTATTTCCCACAATTATTGGACACCTTAGATGTAGCAGAACAACTGACACCAAAAGAGATCAACCCCAAATGCATACAACAGGCCTCCAGTGATCATATTGTTGACACCCAGATCAAGGCCACTCGACAACAAAGGATCCATCTTTATCGATTCGTTAAAGCAGGGCAACTCCTGCACCAAGGAAAGTGGCTCACCCGGGGCCAAATTCAGTAGAAATTTCCTCATCTGATGGGTGAACTCAACACAATGGAGACCATTGATTCCTAAGGAGGGAGTATTGATCCAGGTGGATATCGGTGTCCACCCACCTTTTCCAGCTAGCTCAAAACAACTTTCTGACAATTTTGGTAATTTACTATTTTTAGTAGTTTTTCCGGTCCTAAACTTCCGGAGCCGTTTTGAGGCCCTAAATGACGTTTTTTTTGTTATGTTGCAGTAGAGAACTTTCATCATGAAATTTTCTTCAAAATTTGTAGTCCTCGTATAGATATTTTCAACGGGCTATCATATGCCTAAAACGAAGATCGTATGCAAAATTTACGGCCCCGGGAAATTGATGTACTAACTTACCCAAATAGGGCCCACATGAATTTTGGTGCTTCATCTCCTAGGCTTAGGTTTATGGATGTCTAGGGGTTTGGAATTCATGTTTGTTGTAAAAAGTCCTTTAGAGCCTCATTTTACTCATCTTCTTGCGAATGAGCGCAGCTGTCACATCTCTTCTCAGAGATAAGCCACCACCATTCCAACAAGCTTGTTTTCTGCTGCATTTTACAGTTTTACATTATTTCCTTATTGAATAGAAAACCAGTTTTATTGTATCTCTGTTATTCTGTGTTAAACATCTATTAATAATCTGTACTCATTTCATTCTGCTCATAAAATTCGGATCAACTAAGGGTGAGGATTGAAAATGAACTTCAATTTCATAAATGGGTCACTGCCAGAACAAATCAGATCCTATTTACATCTTCGAACATGTATAAACTCATCAATATTGTCAATCACATCATCAATTTTATCATAACATGAAGGGACTAGTGTATCTAATGGGTTCCTCTAGAACTTATTCACTTCTTGAATCATAGAATAATGCATCATCAAAGTCATGGAAAGGAGTATAACCTACCGTGTTATTTTCTTTATGTGAAAGAGAGACGAGAGCTTGGATGACTTCATTAAATGGAGGAGAAAATATTGGGGCTTTGTCTGTTGATTTTTATATAAGATGATATACAATCTATGCCTTATTACAATGATGAGTGTTTCATATATATAGAACATATGGTGACCATCCATGAAAGGATGCATCCCTTGGATAATAAATAATTACTTATTTATTATATATATTTATACTAAACTAGCCTCCATAACAAACAAAACTTTTCACTTTTTACTTTTCACATTATGAAGACCGACCATAGTTACAAAATTCAACACTCCCTCTTAACTAGGAAGGTATTCATAATGATATGCAAGTTGGTTGTTATATGATCACTCCCTCTTAACTAGGAAGGTACTTATCAACATCTACAACATCAACAACAACATACCATATGATCTGGAAGAATGCCTTCCTAATGTTGTCCAAACATCAATACTCCCTCTCAATGAGGGAGACATTCTTCATCATGCCATGCTTTTCTATAAAGTATACAAACTTCACCCTAGACTCATGACACCAGTTTTTTAGTCTTGGGAGATGTCCCTCTCCTACCTAAACCAAGGGGAAAATCCCTCTTCAGTTCTCCCTTTGAGCCAATTGACTATGAGATCAAGCTCACTCTGGTTCTACATGTGATAGAAAATAACATCTTGAGTCTTTTTTATTCTTTATCAAATCACCATGACTAGGACAAATACCATACCAGGTTCATTCACCATAGGTACACTCTTTTGAGTGAATGTTATCCTGATGCTAACTGACACGTGGAAAGCACTTCAAGCACCTCGAGTCCATATTATTACTTTTCATGATCAAGGAAGGAATACGCCTGGGCCCATTTACCACAAGTACACCTTTGTGATAAATGTATCCTATCTCCCTTGGTATGCAACTCAATATAGGATAAGGTCCACCTGATCCTTACTCTAGACATTCACCACAAGTACACCCCTATGGGTGAATGTCTTCCTGATGTTTCCACACACTGGAGGAACACTTAGCACATTGAGTCTTTTGTTCTTTGAATACTATGCTTGGGCCATTCACCACTGGTCAAATCACCATGACCAATCCTGTGAGAATTTCTTCCCGATGCCAAAACATCAACATCATCAACTGTCACAACCTGGTCAGTATCCTGACACATGGTACATCATATAGAATCAAATATCTGAGCCACACTCTATCTGAGTAATTTGGGCATGATGTTGTAGGGATCAAGTGTTGTACACTCAAATGAGTTTCCCTGGGATACAAGGACTATTCTTCTGAATCTCGTCATTAAATATGACACAAGAAGAATGTTTGTCCTGTATCTCCCCACTCTGGTCACTACTATGAACTCAAGGAGAAGGATCACTCTTCCCACTCTGGTCACTACTGTGAAATGAAGAAAAGTGTTTGCCCTGTACCATTCTCCCCACTTTGGTCACTACTGTGAACTCAGGGAGAAGGACCATTCTTCCCACTCTGGTCACTACCTATGAAATCAAGAAGAATGTATGCCTTGGACTACTCTCTCCACCTTTGTCACTACCTATTAACCCAGAGAAAATGTTCATCCATTGTACAAACCTAGACCATTCTCTCCACTCTAGTCACTACTTGTGAACTCAAAGAGAATGTACGTCCATCAACACCCTCTCAGTGAGAGGATCAATCTTCCATGAGTCCTAGCTTGCCCCTGAAGTATAGAAAATTCACTTTCAACAAGGGCTTCATCAAAATATCTTATATCTTCTCATTGGTTGAGATGTATAGGAGATTCACATCTCCCTTCTCGACTTTATCACAGATGTAGTAGTACATGGTATCAATGTGCTTTGACTTGTCATGGAACACAGGGTTCTCTGAAAATATTTAGACATCATTTATTATCACATAATATCACAGTCGATTCCAACACATGATCAAATAGTCCAAAAACCATCTTACAGAGCCATATTGCTTCCGTAAATGCATCACAAGCTGCAATATACTCTTTCTCTACAGTACTGAGTGTGACATACTTCTGCTTCTTGCTAGTCCAAGATATCATAGCAGAGCCCAAAATGAAGCATACTCCTAAAGTACTCTTTTTGTCATCTGCACTCCCTTCCCAATTAGAATATGTATATCCTTGCAGCTATACATCATTGTTTGAGACATATCTCAAACCATAGTTTAACGTGCCATGCAAATATCTCAATATGTGCTTTGCATCAATCCAATGATCATGTCTTGGTTCCACCTGGAACTTTCACATCAAAGAAAATGTCCGGCCTGGTATTAACAAAATACATTAGTGAGCCAATCAATTGTCAATATATGGAGGGGTCTACTAGATCATAATCAGAGTCTCTCAACTTTTTCAGGTTTGGCAACATGGGAGATGTCATGGACTTGCAGTCCATCATCCCAAATCTCTCAAGGATCGTGATAACATACTCCCTTGACCAAGGAAGATCTCACTTGGATTTTTCCATAATTATAATCCCAAATAGTAATGCATTAAGCCAATATCCTTCATTTCAAACTCTAAGGTCAACTCCCTCTTTCTAAGAGAACCCTCTTTCCATGAACCTTTCTTTATGTTTTTCAATGTTGTCATATGTTTCATGCTTGATCTTGTATATCCACTTGGAAGTCACCATTGCATTTCCCTCAATTCTACTAGCACTGTATACTCCATTGGTGGCTATCACTCTTGGCAATAACTAATGTTCTCTCAATACCATAATCATGCCTCCTCATTGACCTCTCTTGACAATATTTCAGCTTTCCAAAGCACACAACATCATGGTAACCACCACATCAACACATTGACACAAACTTCATGTGATCTCAACTACAAAGGGTTTGTCACTATTTCCTATGTCCATCTCGATCACTCCTCACCAAATACTCGTTTTCATATATAACACCAATAACACCCATGCCATGGATTGGTACTTACGCTTAAATTCAATTAGTTGTGTAGTAATTTCCTCCATTGGTATCCATATGGAAATCTTCATCACCCACAAGCATTTCAATGAATCTCAAAAATATACCAATGAGATCAAGAATCTATCGGCCTCATAAGAGAATATCTTTCATGCAATGTTTGCTATATCAACATTTCCACATAGGTGCTTTCATGAAAACTTTACACAACAAATAGATCCACCAAGCAATCCAAGGACATAATTCACATTCTGTCGATGCAATGACAAACATGTACTTACACAACTATATATTGTGACCCTGCACATGATGCATCTTCTACTATGACCAACACACATCCACCATATACTCAATGTCATATGGCTAACCATATTGATTTTCTAGTGCTAAATTAGACAAGCACAATTTTCTGCAAGTGGTAATTACTTCCAATGATATAAGATATTACTTTAGTAAACTCTAGAACATCACTAAGTAATTACACTCAAAAAATTCAACTACTTAGAAACTTTGGTCTCTTCCTTAGATCACTTCCCACATGTGAGAGAGAAAAAAATATGTGTGTTTATTGTTGTGTCTTTCAAGTGTCTTTTTATAGTAATATTAGATTGATCCAAAGAGACACGTCTCTTTGAAAATTAAATTTAAAATTAAATTAAATTTTCTTTCTTATAAATAGTTGGAGAATACCTCTCGTAACTACCCAAATATTAACATTAATTTGGTTATAATCCATAGTATTTGACTTTGTTAAATTGTTCCTCCATAATTTATGCAATGTTGATTTTTATATAAGATGATATACAATTGATGCCTTATGAAAATGATGAGTGTTTCATATATATAGAAAATATGGTGACCATCCATGAAAGGATGTGTCCCTTGGATAATAACTAATTACTTATTTATTATATATATTTATACTAAACTGGCCTCCATAACAAACACAACCTTTTTTCTTTTTGCTTTTCACATTATGAACACCAACCATCGTTACAAAATTCAACATTGTCTTCATGAGGGGCCTCTTCGTGGATTAGGTTTTAAACATGGTAAATTTCATCAAAGTGTTCTTCATATTCACAAGGAAACTCATGTTCTTATGAGTAATATTCCTCATGATTTACCTATTCAGGCTCAAGTTCTTCAATCAAGTCTTCGTTATCTTCAATGGAATCATGAGGTAATTATTTATCCTCTTCAAGGGGTTGGTAACCCTATTCATAATATTCTTCCTCAGGATCTTTCCTTCGAGATGCATGATCTTCAAGCCTCTCATCCAAGGCATGCTCAAGACATGGAGGATCTTCATTAATAAAATCTTCATCACTTGCTTGTTTGTTTGGAGGGGGAACTTCATCAAGGTTCACATCTTCTGAATCATACCATTCTTCTCCCTCCACATTCAACTCCAATATATTGGATAGAACCCAAGGTTGGTCATACTTCTCTCATATGCTGACACAGAGTGTTTTTACTTGGAAGTATGCCTTAGCAAGTTATTCCTTTGCTAAAACTTTAAAAAATTTCAGATATTGGTTAATTGCAAGGTCATGCTCTTCTTGTCTTTGTACTGAAATGTCAATCAATAGATGTAAATATTGGCATTGATCAACCAGTTCCTTGTGAAACATGTTATCTTCTCTGACACTCTCCTTTAGCCTTTAGGATAAGTTCACATTATTATGGTTCTTCATCCTTAATAAGTGGAGCAACTACCAATGCATTGTTTCCATTCTGATGATGAATATGAAAATGAATATTCCCAATGGAATCTTCTCCTAGGGAGTGGTGTGATTCCCTAAGGTCTCCTACAAGAGGACCTAGGAATAAACACTCCCTCTTAAGGGTCGTTGTGAGCTCTTGAAGAGTGTCTTCATATGTTTGAGATTGTGAATTCCCATATTCAATAAATTTTCTAATGATATTTGTGAGAGAGGAGATGGTTTTGGTTTGCATGTGTCTTTGATACAACCATGTACACCAAATGATAGGGATACCAAAAACCATTGTATTCATACATCTTCATGCTCCCCCATACCTTGTATGTATTTCAATAACTTTACTACATGGGAAACAACATGTCCATTGAATTTTGGAATTTTTATTACCATCCTTCCTTATATTTGTTTCGGTATCTGGGGATGCTTTCAAAATAAATACAAGGAAACCATTCCTAAAAATACATAACTCCATCACTTGGAAAACAACTCAAAATGTACCAGTGGAGTCACTATATGATCTCTCTAGGATCACCAAAAGAAGGCGATGTAATCACCCTCAGTGGAGTCAACAAGTAAACTTGTAAGATAAGGGCTTCGGATGAAATTTACCAAAGAAAATGTCATTGAGGAAAATGGATCAATCGTCCTTGACAATGATACCAAAATGTTATTGTAGGATTTGTACTTGTGCAAATCCCAAGACAAGATCCCCAAATCTTGCATAATTAAGGAATATCCTACCATTGTCACCTTAGTAAAAACTTCCATCATTTTAGTGATGGAAGAGATCCAACACAAGGTAGGATTCCCTGGTGACCTCAAGGGATCAAAGTAGCAAGTATAGTATCCAAGCCTACCACCCCCTCTCTTGATCACCGAACAAAAGGTCAAGGTCAAGGAAATATAAGAGGGATAATATTTTTTGAGTATTTACAAGGATCAAGAACACTTTATAGCATTTATATGATTATTTCCAAGTTCAAACAAGAAATAAATGCCTCTTAAAGACACTAGACATGAAAATTTTCCATGGCTATTACGAATTTGCAGCAATGAACAGTAGTACAACAACAACAAATGTTGATAAAAAATGTAACAATTGTCAAGTAAAACTATCACAAATCCACTAGAGAAATATCCAATTGTTAGATGCATTTTATGACTATGTTAGGCCACCTTTACAAGAGTGTATGCAACAAATTAAAGTGTTATTAGGTGTTTGTAGAAAACTTTATTAATGGAAAAAAGAAATTTAATGAGTTTTCAAGTGTTGGTGTTAGTAAATTTAGTATATAGCTTAAGAGAGTTGAAAGAGAGTATTTGTTGAGTAATTTCACCACAAGAGAGCTATAAAGCCAGAGCCTTTAAGGGTTATGGAGTCTTGTAACAACAAGTGAAACTAAACATGGAGCTTGATATAGTTGCAACTAAGAGGTAGGATTCAATCTATAAGGTGCTATCACATTAACACCTTAGATGTTTAATCTTTAGGAGAAGGATTTCTATGGTGCAATCATTTTTGGGCCCTAGAAACCTTTTATCCCTTATTGTAGTTTCAATTAGGACAAAATCAAGAATCTAGGGATAAAATCCTAAATTTATAGTACTTTAGGAATTTAAGAGTCTACCCCTACCAAGGATTTATTCACAAATGTTTCAACAAAAATAACCTTGTGAGAGGAGGAATCATTGGTGCTCCTCTCTTAGGGTTTCACCAAGCAAGACACCTAGCATGAAAAAGTAAAATTACCATGAAACATTAATAGCATGAGGATACATTTGAAGAAATTTCAGTTACATCACCAAGGTACCATCAGATAAAATCCCAATTATAGAAACTCCCAAAAATCAACAAAGAGCATCCATAACCTGACCTTCCAAACATAACACATAAGGTAGAAGAGCTAGATATCCCAATAGGGAAAAAAATTCATAAGTAATGTCTCTCAAGTCAAAGTTTTGATGTTTTTGAATCGAAATTAGGGTTTGTATATTATATGAGACAACCCTAATAGATTTTTCTAGACAAATTTGTCCACAACAAAATAGAAGAGGGATGACCCCTTAATTTGCCTCTACAGTGTGCCAAAAAATAGAAAATACATAAAATGAAACCCTAAAAGGGTGATGTCATGCCCTAGAAGGGTGATTTCATGCTTGTTGATATCATGGTAGTTGTAGGACATATTAACCTCCAACTGTAATCTTTGACAAGACTAGAATATTCTGGGAAGCAAGAGAAACCCTAAAACGTTTGATAATAACCCTAGGAGACAAATCGGCTCAAGAGAATATTTAATATTGAGTTATTAGCCTCCAAAAAGAGAAGTCATCCCAATAAAGTGAGATAGAGAAGTATAAATAGAGGGCACTAGAGCTCATTTGTTACTCTCACACTCATAACTGCATAAGACTAGTGGTGTGCAAGTTTGGATAGAGAGTGCAGTTGCAGCTGCTACAACTTGCACTTTTATTTTTCTTTGGAATTTCTCTTGGTTATGGTTTGGACTTTCTGCTTGGTCTTTGCTTATTCTTGATTGGTGCACTAGACTTGGAGAAAGGTGTGCTACCTTGGTTGGCTATTGGATTGCATCTGAAATTATTCTATCTGTGAAAGTTAAGGTGCTCAAGGGTGGCCTTTGTGCCTATGGTTGGGAGAAAATATTGCTATATTGTCTATGGTGAAACAAGCAGAACTATTTTTCTAACCACTGGAAGATAGATTGGGAGGATTTTCTTAGTTGTTATTGCAGTTGTAGTTAAAGTTTTGTTGCAGCAACAAAACCCTAACCCTCTTGTTGAGGCACCTTAAGTAAATATCTTGACCTAATTCCTGGATAGCCTAGTGTTCCCTATCCTAGCGCACCTCTTGGTACTCTCAACAAGCCAAGGCATCAAGTTTGAGTTTTTGGTCAAATTTAAAGGTTGACCAAGTCAAAGTCAAAGGTTGACCAAGTCAAAGAAGTCATGACTTACTCTATGAAGTTAGAAAACAAGTTAGAAGAGGCTTATAACTTCAAATTAAGGAAAACAAGGATTGACCTCATCCTTGCCAAGAATAAAGTGTTGGATATCGTGAAAGGCAAGATCATGGAACCACTGTTTGAAATAGGAAAAGAGAAGGAACCTTAGAATGTTGCAGTTATCGAGAAGTTCAAGGACAATGAAATCAACTCTATGAACATCATAGTGGACTTTGTAAAACACCACTTGATACCCTATATCTCTCATCTTGACTCATTTAAGAAGATGTACGATGCCCTAACTAACCTATTCTCAGTCAGAAACATTGGACAAGTGATGACTCTTAAGAATGATCTCTGCGACATGAAAATGAATGATGATGATAGCATAACATTGTGCTTTGTAATAATCTCTCAGTTAAGAGATCAACTACAAGATATTGAAGAAATCATTTTAGAAAAGGAACTAGTAAATATAGTACTCAATGGACTTCCCAAGACATGGGGTGCATTTTCCACAAGCATGAACACAAGAAAGGAGTATCCCACATTTGAAGATCTTTGGACTTGTTGTGCTATTAGTGCAAAAGAGAAATCCAAAAAGAAATATGATGATCAAGACTTCACAACAAAGTTCAAGAATTTCAGGAATAAGAGGAAGTTTGGCTTAAGGAAGAAACCAAATCAAGAAAAGGATATGTCAAAAATAAAATGATTCAACTATTGAAAATATGGTCACTACAAGAACCACTATCTTGAGTTAAATAAAAGGAAAGAAACACACAAATCAATAGTTTCCAAAGAAAGGAAACCCTCAAAGAAAGCCAAGCAGGATAAAATAGACTTCTTCTTCTAGTCAAGGTAACAATATTCTTCTATAACATAGTTCTTGTACATACCATGTTTACATAGTTCCTGTACATATCATGTGTTTCTATTTCTTAGAAGATAATATGGTCAGTGAAACAATACCTATGGAAGAATAACAAGATAAGGATTCCTATTACGATGACTATAAGTCAAGTAATGTCCATGAAAAAGATGAAGTACGTTGACAATATTTGGTGACAAATTCCTAAGGAGTCTATTATATAAGTAACAACTTTCATATAGGCCGAAATTAGAATAAAACATGACGAGAGGCAGGGATGATTGCAAAACTCAGGGGTCTGCAACCTTAGCTGGGACACAGATCGTCGTTCACCCCCACCCTGGGGCTACGTCCACAAAGTCTTCTTCTTTACTATCTCGGTCAAGCAATTACAACATAGAGCTCCAACAATCCTTACTTCGCACAGGACATAAGATCTGTGCAGCTCGCTAGATCCTTCTTCCTTGTTCTAAAAGCACAGAGCCTTCTACAATATCTTGCACTTAGCCTCTTACAATATGCACAGAGCATTTACAGTCATTACCAGCACTTAGCCTACTACCAACTCTTCGATCACATAGATCCAACTTATCGCTCCCTTATCCCCCTTATCCTTATTACTTACTTCGTCTATGCATCTATTTATACATACAAAAGTGGGCCTAAGCATGGGTAAACCCATGGGACGACATCCCTTTCCCGTTACATTAACCCAAAAAGGACCCAAAGTGGGTTGAGATCCCTTGATCTCTGCCTCACATTGCGCTCCATCTTTGATAGGGCATCGAAGTCCCAAAAACGGTCAACTATGACCAAGTATTCTTCAAAACTTGGTCAAGGGCCAACATAATCCTTCACTTCATAATTAATTAGATTGTAAAGTATACCATACTCATGAAAAACACATTAACTCTGGATCAACCAAACCCACAATTAAAAGGAAATCCATGATCAACTCAAATAACTAGATTGATGAAATCCAAGATTTCCCAATTTCCTAGTATATATAGAATTGAGGATAGGTCGCAAAATAAGATGAGTGAATTAATACCTAATCATAAACAACACCCATCAACCTTTACACCAAATCAATGTCATCAATCATCATAGAAAAAATGAATATTAATTTATTTGAATTAGTTCAATAGGAAACCAAAATTTCAAAAATAAGAATTATAAAGAGGTAAATGAAATAGACACAACATAATGGAAAACATCTTATTACCATATTCTAATCAAATGTTATAAATTCCTTGAAACAAAATTTATTTTCATTTACAATTACAGTTGTACATGAGGTATAATATTTTACAATCCACACAAGTCCACAAGGTGAGACTCAATTAAATAAAATGTAAATGAATATATTTTATAACTATGGTGCATGCTATGAATTGTCAAAAGGGCCTTTAACCCTCCTTGTATTGAAATTCTTAGAATATTAATATATAATCATGAATTTTTTGAATGTGTAAAACTATGTAATGGGTTTTCAATTCAAACATAGTAATTCTTGAGTGTAGTGTATGGTAAATTAAGATTAGTATTAATTTATTAAACTTATGCACTGTGAATATTTGTTTTGATTATATATCTTAAATTGATATTTAAGTGATTTTAGTAATACATATCCATTATAGAAGTTAAAAAAAAATTCATAACAACATTTATTTACTACAATGGAGCTCATTATTTCTATCTAAATTCCAATAATGTAATTCTCAAACACCAAACATATTTTAAACAAGCATGCATAATAAATCAAATTCAGTTGAGGAAAGTTTAATACATCTCCCCAAAAATTAATTTTACAACACGCCAAAAAACCATTTTTAAGACTAAGATCTGTCATACCATCAAAATTTGATAAAAACCATTAAAACTCAATTCAAAACCAATCCCATATCATCCAAATTCAATGAATTCTATATGTCTTACAATAAATTTAAGCTTGACAATTATCTTGATGAAATAATTCTCACTCAAATACTCTTTGTGGCATCCCTAGCGAGTAATCTTCTTTGAAGCATATGGAAATGGGAGAAAGATCCACTTTGTAAAATACAAGAATAAAATCCATTTTGTTTATATTAAATGGATGAAACATTATTAATTTTATTTTATAAATTTAACTAATTTATATCTAAGTACATTATATTATTTAATTTTATATAAAATATTGACATATTATTTTTAAAAAACTCTAAAATTTCATCGTTTCACTAAACCAATCTTTTAAAAAATGTTTTACTGAAAATATAAAATATTGTATTCCACTAAATAAACAATATTGAATTTTTGAATATGTGAGATATGAACAAATTTATAATAATATTAATGAAATAAAATAAAAAACAAAGGTGTAACAGTTTAAATTTTTCATGTTGAATTAAATATTTATTTGCAATTGCAAACATGGAAAAGAGGGAGAGAGGTAGAGAGGGGAAGAATGGGGGAGAGAGAGGAAGAGGGGGAGAAATAAAACAAGTTAGCAAGTGTGTGAGAGAGATGGGTCAAAGAGAGAGGGA
>SNQJ01S0030343.1:13624-45790 GCA_010110895.2 Picea sitchensis | reverse complement strand
CACAACCATATGTGATTTCTAATAACTCATATGTGTGGCAACATGGAGACAACATGGTTACATATTTGTCCCAACTAGCCAGAGATGACTTATCACAATGTTCTCATGACAATTTATGGTTGTATATTGAGGGGTTCAATACATATGCTTTTGATAACTTGGATTTATTCTATGAAGAAAATTTCTATTGACCATTGTGCTCTGATTTTGATGAGGGTAAGGACATGGTCTGCCCCAAGTAAGATATTTGTGATAAGATTTCCAACTTCCTCTTCTTTCACCTTTCTACTCCGCTATAGATATGGTTAGGAGTTTTCATCATGGTAATCACTTGCCTATATGACAGATTTGTTTTCAACCTTTGATTTTTTGTAGGCCTTTTTAGTTTCACATACGAGGCCAACAAGCCTCAGGTTGGGAGTTTTTTTTTTCTCTGGGCTTGGGTTGATCCCTTATCTTTCCCTCCCTCCTCCCATAGACAAACTTAGAATTTTTCTTAGATTCCTTGTCATCCCTTCTACTCGATATTCGTGTGATAACTTTGTATCTTAGGAGGAGGACTCACCTTCATCCAATTATTTTGGCCTTGTCCTATGATGGATAGGATAGGGTTGTCGTGATACTTCCTTGCATGATTTTATCCCTCCCTCCCACCTCCATGATTTGGATTTTATGATTAGTTATGGTAATGTGTATGCCCCCACTCATGACCTTGTTGTTGATGACTTATTTTTATTTTGGTTTATGATGAAGCACAGGGGTAGATATTCTCATATGATGCTAGGATTATTTTACTAGTTATATGATTATACCTAGCATTTAAAGTAACATACATTAGAGTAGGTGGGTTAGGAATTTTCACTTTGCATTGCATTGCATTTATATATGTGTTGCATCATGCATGTCATCCTATAGTAGTTGTGCATTTTGATATATACATTTTTCGTTCTCATTTTGAATACATGTTAGGAGATTCCATTTTGCACTTGATTTTTCTTTGTCATTTCATAGTTAAGGAAAAAAAAATTCAACATGGTTTTGATTATCACTGACAGTCAGTGGATCATGTTCACTGACATATACTTCTAAAGTATTTTGTTGATTAAATTGGGCATATGATTGCAAGTCCTAGAAATCTAGATATGATAAGGTTCTTATGCACTCTACGGTGAGCACATGTCCCTATGTTGGATCCAGATGCTACCGCCCCAACCTAGGGGTAACTAGAGGAGATCATGTCTCGAGGCCCATAATGGAGAAAATTGGCTACACCACGATGATGATCAACATATCCATAGATGGCATCCAAACAACCCCCTTGATTTTCCTCCTAGCATAGATCAACCAAGGATTGTAACATTCAAGAAACCCAAGGTACAGGGCATGGTAAGCCAACGTCACCATGAGGTATGGTTAGTCATTTTTTTCATGAAAGGTGGTGTGCTTAATTTAGTGGGCATGTGGATAGAGATCATTGGTTGAATTTGGATAGTGGATCACTTTCTTGAGAAATTATCTTTGTTGTCTTGTTTCACCTTGGTGGTCATCTTATGACGCTAGTATTTTGTTTTTCACCACCAAGGAAAAGGGGGTAATATAGAGGGGCCCTCCCAAGGGTAATTTTCCACTCCCAAACATACTTAACACTTTCCATCATCAAACTTTTCACGCATCCTAAACTTTATCTATGGCCCATACTCTAATGAGAAAGGGGTTGATGGTCAGGAGGTAGATTGTAGCCACTATAAAATAATAAGAAAATGATGTTAAAAAGATAGTGAACATAGCAAATAAGGACAACCAAAATCCAATACAACTTGATCTCTACTCATTTAGTGCTCACCCCATGCCAAAAAGTAATGTTAAAGGTTGGAAACCTATAAAGGGGGACCCTCAAATTTGCAAATTATAAATGAAAGTAAGGATTGGAAATATGGCTAATAAAGGGGTTTGGAAAATGGTGGCACACAAATATTGGGTAAATCAAGAGAAATCGCACCCTCAAAAAAAGTGCTCATAGAGATGGACACCATGATCAGCCATGAAAGAATCCTTAAAACCATAACATCTTCACACTTACTCTTGATGGGTTTTTACTTTTCCTTGTCACTCTCAAGACCTATCCCTCTACTAGGTTATTTATTTCCTATTTAGGTGGCACACCTAATAGGGTTGGATGAAGGCCCTCCCATACTTAAACTTAGTAACCCTCACAAGGTTTTGGGCTTGGGAGATACTTGAAGGGGATACTAGGGTGAATTGTTTACATGTATTGCATCATAGGAATCAACTTTATTTGCATTATTTAAGGACTAACGTGTATTGTGAACATTGATTTACTATGTCTTATATTCTTCTTGGTTTTAAATGATCTTGACATGGTTCTTTGAGGGACGTTTTTGGTTGTGCTCGAGATGTTGTGGCTTATTATAGGATTTTGGTATGTATGATGCAGAGAAGTCCCTTCAACAATGACTCTCTCATCCTTTGAACCTCAAATGATGGAAATATGGGATTGGTACGAGCATATTTGGACAGTATGTCACATACATGGGTTGAAAAGCTGCAGGTTACATAGAGCACCCTGGAGCTATTGTGCATAGACGATGGAGGACGTTTCCTTTAGAGGCACCTTGGCATCACCTACGAATGATATTTCACTCCTCTTGCACTTGGATGTAGCCTTTGGAGGTCTATGACATCACCATCTATCCCTCGATATCACTATTTGGGCTAAGGTTCGATGGATTTCATGGTTCATATATTATTGGACATGGTTTAGGGGGAGGAGACACATTGCCTCACACCCTTGTGCATTAGAGGCATGATACATGGCCTTTGGAGGCCCAATGATTCACTCTTCGAGCCTTGATGTCTCACACTTGATCATTACATAACCCTCCTAGGGCATGATGTCACACTTTTAGGGTTTTATTTTAGGTATTTTCCATTTTGGGAATATTGTAGAGGCAAATTAAGGGGTTAGCCCTCTTCTATTTTGTTGTTGACAAATTCATGTGGACAAATCTATTAGGGTTGTCTCATATAAATAGAAAAACCTTAATTTCATTTTTGAATCATCACAACTCTCACTTGAGAGACATTACTTCTGAAATTTTCACCCTATTGGGATATCTAACTTTTCTACCTTATGCACTATGTTTGGAAGGTCAAGTTGTGGATGAACTTTGATGATTTTTGGATGGAATTTATGCAACCAGAGTTTTATCTCATGGTATCTTGGTGAAGTAAGTGAAAATTATACAAATTTATCCTCATGCTATTAATGTTTCATGGTAATTTTACTTTTTCATTCTAGACATCTTGCTTGATGAAACCCTAAGAGAGGAGCATCATTACTTCCTCCTCTCACAAGGTTAATTTTGTCAAAACATTTATGAATAATACTTTCTAGAGTTAGACTCCTAAAGCCATAAAGTGCTAGCACTTTAGGATTTTATCCCTAGACTCTTGATTTTGACCTAGTTGTAGCTAAAAGAAGGGAGAAAAGGTTTCTAGGGCCCAAAAGTGGTTGCACCCTAGAAATTGTTCACCTCAAGATTCAAACTCTAAGTCCCTAATGTGATAGCACCTTAGAGATTGAACCCTACCTCTTGGATGCAACTAGATCAACCTCCAAGTTTACTTACACTTGTTGTTACAAGAATCCATAACCCTTAAAGGAACTGGTTTTACAGCCCGCTTATGGTGAAATTGATCAACAAACACTCTCTTTCAACTCTCTTAAGCTCTCTAATAACTTTACTAACACTAACTCTTGTGAACTCATTAAATTTCTTGTTGTTGTTAATAAATTTTGCTACAACCACCTGATAAAAGTTTAATTTGTTGCATACACTTTTGTAAAGGTGGCCTGACATATTTAGAAAGTGAATCTAACAATTGGATATTGATTTAGTGGATTTGTGCTAATTTTTCCTTGTCATTTGTTGCATTTATGATCAACATGGGTTGTTGATTTTATGATTTATTTATTGTTGTTGTAGTATTGTTAATTGTTGCAAATTTGTAACAACCATAGAAACTTTTCATGTTGAGTGTCTTTAAAAGGCATTTATTTCTTGTTTGAATTTAGAAATAATCATATACCTACTATAAATTGTTCTTTCTCCAGGAAGGTACTCAAAGAACGTTATACCTATCATTTTTCCTTGACCTGGACCTTTTATTCGGTGATCAAGAGAAGGGGCAGTAGGCTTGGCTCCTATAATTGGTACTTTAATCCCTTGAGGTCACCAGGGAATCCTCCCTTGTTGTGGACCTCTTCCATCACTAAAATGAGCGACGTTCTTACTAAGGTGGTAGTTGTAGGATCTTCCATAGTTATGCAAGATTTGGGGATCCTGTGTTAGGATTTTCACAAGTACAAATCATGCTATAAAAATGACCATTTAGGAAGCCTAATTGTTCTCTAGGTTTAGAAATACAGATTGGAGTCATTTAGACTTCATGGTATGAAGAACTTACTAGGATCCTCCTATGGCATCATGAATTCGTGACCATTTAGGAAGCTCAATTCTTCAATGATTCTTCCCTAGAGATGTGTTTTTCCAACATGGTTTTTTACCTTTCATCTATAACTTAGAAATAATTTTGTAAAAATTGTTACATAAGGAGATCGGTTTAAATATGCCAAAGGAATAAATATCATTAACCTTAGGGATACAATTGAAGAAAGTGGATTTTAATTTCTTAAGTACTATTCTAGATATATTAGATTAGTCAACATCAATCAATAGGTAGACACCTATAATATCAAATAAATATTTGACGAATCCTACTAGCTAGCCATATGGACTAGGTGAATTGTCAAATTGCATATTGTGAATGACTTACTGAAATTCATCCTTGGATAGTTCTTTCATTAAAACTAGTTTGTCTTCCTCGAAAAGAATCTTATTGAAGCACCTTCAGATTAATATAATGTCCCTTATGGTTTCTTTGCTAAATTTCCTGTAGATAGACTTGAAGTACTTAACAACTTCATCTAATATATAAATATGGTCTTCATCCCATTGTGATAGTAGATTTTACAAATAGTGCTAATTAATGTCCTTTGAAATAGTTTTCTACGAAAAATACCAAGTATTATAATCCCCTTCTACACATCACCTAACATTAATATTTTGTCATTGTTTCACCTCCTCCAAGGCCATAATATGTTTTTGGTGTTTCTCCAAACGTTCCCACTCCTCCATGTTTCCCTTATTTCCAAAGTGAGCTATAAGATCTTTTAGTATCTTTTCAATTTTGACCTCCATGAATAAGAGTTCCAACTTGGATGAATCAAAGGTATTTTTGGCCCATAACCTTACCAATTCCTTTATCTTGGAAATATTTTCTGAAAATTGATGCATAGAATTATGTTTAGTGTTAGTGTTAAAAAATTTCCAACTTAATTGTACAATTCATTGAAATTGATCATACTTGTCCCAGTATGAGTTGTATCTAAAGGGGATATGTGGATTGGATACCCTGTCTTCAAACTCAAGCATTATGGGGAAGTGATTAGAGTCACATCATTTCAGTGCTAGAGATATGTGTTTTTCAAGAGGGATTAGAAGAGGGTCCTTTATATGCCAATGATCCAACCTGTTTTCAATGGCCTATTCATATTCTATATGGTTATAAAAAGTGTGTTCTAATTTCATAAGCTTAATATTGATATGATACCGTGAGAAAAATTTAAATTCTTAAAATATTCAAGGTTTTATTTTGGCTTGGATTTTGGAACCACATCTCCCCTTCTAGAGGGGAAACCATCTCACTTAATTCCCCTTAGGATAAAAATCATGTTATATATAAATTATCCATAGTCTAATTGGTGTTTTCTCTAGATTATCTTGGATATCCTCATCTCTTGGCATTGTAAAGTAATTTTGAGTTAAACTTAGATTTCGAGGAGCTAGTGGTTTTGTCTGACTTGCAAATGGGTGAAATTCTCTAGTACAAGTACCTATACAAGGATTCAAATTTCATCACTTCATCTCTTAACTTTTCCGTAAGGCTTCAAATTTCATCTCTTCATCTTTTAACTTTTCCATAAGGCTTCAAATTTCATCACTTCAAATTTTAAATTTTCCATAAGGTTATTTAGTTTACTTTGAGTAACTAGATGTTCATTGTCCATCGAAGGATTATTGATAGAATGGATCAAATCTTGAGATCTACTAGTGTCTTCGATCCTCCTTTCCACCTTATCCTACTTTTTGAGATATTCCAATGAGATTCTTCCATACTCTAATTGGCATTTGCAATAGATATGTCCCCATTGGTAAGAACACAGGTTTTCCTAGGGAAGGAAATCTCCAAGTTCTCATGGGCTTTGTAACAAGATCATTTTAATCCGACATTTTGGTACTCTAGGATTTTACAAATCCCCTTTCCTCGACTAATAAACATATACTTTCAAGAACACCCTTTACAAGGTCCATTTCAGCATAGATTTGCAACCACTCTACTGGAAGAGTTCATGGCCATAATCCCTATCTTTAGGAAAACCCCTAATTTATCTTCAATCTCTCCAAATATCTCCTTCCAAAATTTGATGAGGAGGATATGAAATTTAATCCACAAAAGTATTTTTGTGTCTCTATTTTCTTGAGGGTTAAAGGAGGGAAACCATTTGAAAACAATGAATTGTGAGTTGAATCCTCAACCAAGACATCCATCTGAAACACTCAATCCATCATTTCCTGACCTGAAAACAAAAGGATTATATCCTCTTGAACCCATGGTGAGAACTAAGTTGTACCCTAAAAAGCACACTCATACATTATAATAGTGACCCTAGCAAATTTTGGAGTAGAGTAACTCTATTATTTTTGGAAGTCTACAAGTTTGGGAAACTCTAATACATATTTCTTTCCTCTTTTCACTATTAAATAATAGCCATTTTTTATGGACATAAATTTGTTATTTTAGAAAAAATATTATTTGCTTGGAAATGATTTTGCTATATTTTTAAGCCAAACCTATTGGAGATGGGCACAATTAATGATCTTTTAATCTTAAATTCTAATCTGATGGTTATGCATTGAAGATGCTGACATATTCTTAGTCGTCCTCCAAAATCAATGAGTCAGATTTATTGTTGATAACTTCTTTGCATTTATAAATGCATCAGTTAACCTGTTTACTTTTTAATATTTACCTAATCATATTAAGAAATTACTGTAACATCATATGATTGCCACGGTTTAAATGATTAACTTTTGGAATTCTTCAACTGTCCATTATCTGCCTCAGTTATCATTTGGTTTCATTTCTCATTCTCTACCTCATTCTAGCTTTCGGCGTTCACAGCAGCTAACTCGCTGGTTATAGTATTGTAGTGATAAATGTTTTTCAAAATTTTATTGTTTAAATCATAATATTTATATAGTATTAATGTGTTTATTAATTATTATATTATAAATTGAAAGATTTTAATAAGCAAACATAAATTTTTAAAAAGTAAATAATGAAATAAGAATAATATGTTTTTAAAAATCATGCTATAGCAAAATACTAAATTAATGTTTATGAACTTTTTATTTATAGAATAAAAAATTACTCCTCTACAAAAATTAAAATATTAAAATTAAACAAAATATTTAGATTATTAAAATATATATTTAATTAAATGTAAATAAAATAAAATTAAAAGCCACATTCTTGTGTTAATGACAATCCAAGCATTGCCATTACTTAGTAAGTGCCTCATAATTGTATAGAAACATTATTTATAAATATTTTTTTCATTTTCTTTATAATAGAAATAATATTAATGAAAATCTTATACATTAATTGGTGTTCCACTTGTCTTTAGCTTCACCTTAAAGTAGATTATTATTATCATTCATCTTTAATTTTAAATAAAACATGAGTATAAATTTTTTTATAATATTATTTAAAAAAAAAATCCATTTTTTTTTTATATATTATATAATTAAAAGTTTTTATAAATCACATCTTAAAAAATATATACTTATACATTATATCTTATTTTTTAACATTTTATATAAATATATTTTTAATTTCTATTTTAATTTATTATTTATTTTTAAAAAGTCATAATTATTACAGGTTGGTACTCACCGTGACCTTTGGACAGTGATGCCAGAGCAGTGTCATGGTTGTCCACTAGCCTGGAATTATCTCATACTATAAAGTCATAAATAAGATTTGGAATTACTCATTACTCATTTTTATGTTATCCCCATATATATAAATAAATAGATTAGATATAAATATATTTTTTAACATTTTATATGAATACATAAATATATATTTTAATCTTATTGTTTTGAATTTTATTATTATTATATATATATATATAATTTTTTCAACTACTTATTCTTAATAAATATGTTTTTATTCTTTTTCTTACTTTTTTTTAATGTTCTTCCACATCCATTTATTAAATATGCATGAATAGTTAACTTCTTCTTTTATGACTATATTCTTATTCTTTTATGATTGGTCCATTTTACATATATGTTTATTATTTTCTTGGTTTATTCTTTCTTTCATAAATATGACTATGCAATTCAGGTATTCTTTTATAAATATATTTTTAATACTCTATATATACTTTTTCCTTTTTTTAATCTTAGGGTTACTTTTATTATTATTCCAATATTTCTTTTCACATTTTTACATAATTATATTCTATGAATTTTCCATATTATTATACTTGACTCGGTTCTTCGTGCTTTTTCCCGATCTTAGATTAAGAATGTTATATAATATTCTTATTAGTTTTCTCATTCTTCTTGGTCATTTCCCGATCTTCTTATTAGTTTTTTCATTCTTCTTGGTCCTTTCTCGATCTTTGAAGTACAATTATTTGATCTGGCTGAAGGTATAACGTTTGATGTGGCTGAAGGTAGAGGGTTAACCTCGGTTGTGTGGCTCTGGGATCACATATCCCCCTTTCTTCCTGGGTTAGTGTTGACCAGGCTTTGCCCCTACGGGTGTTGTTGATTTCGCCCTCCCATATTTTAATGATCTTTTTCCCGTTGATGTCTGTCTTTGTGAGGAAGGTGCTCTTTGCTTCCCTGGCCGCCTGTTCGATTCTTGTTAGCTGCCATGCGTTTTGTGGAGGTTTGTTCCCCTGGGGGTCTCTCTTGTTATTGGTTTTCTTCATGTGTACCATCTTCACTTGCAGGTGGTGATTCTTATGTTGGGTTCTCTCCCTGTTCTGCTTCACCTCCTTCTGGTAAGTAAGGTGGCCACTGTAATTGTGATGCCTCGTTTTGTGGTAATTTTTGGTGTCCATGCCTTTATGGACACAACCCGGCTGCAGTCCCGTCCTTGCAATCATGGCCTACTCTTCTAGGTGTTACTGCCCGTCTATATCCTGTGTTCCAGAGCGTGTGCGCTTGATGACCTTGTCGTTATCCCTGCGCCAATGCTTTGCCCTACTCGTTGTATGTCATTCTTTTCCCTGTCCCATCTCGGTACTTAGGTGAGGTGTGCTCCTACTTGGCCCTGGTGTGACCTGTCATCCTTCGTCCTTTGCCACCTACAAGTTGTCTCTTCTTCTTTCCAATGGGAAACTTCTATACTTCTTTTTATTGGCGGTTCCGTGGTGTCGTACCTTCGCCTGATGTGTGATATGTGTCTGCATTTATAACCTTATTTGATTGGTGGGCCATCAACTCCTGTCTGGGACCTACGTGTCCTTCAGTGTCTGTTGTGCCTCCATTCTTTCCATGATCTTCTGTACTACTCTTGTTCTCCCAGTCTTTTGCCACAAGTTGGGTGCAATCTATCCGAAATTGACCTTGTGGGATGTTGCGCAAGATTGTGTCTAGTTCTGGACCTTCATTCTCGACCCCCTCTTTTGTTATTCTGTCCGCTAGTCCATTTGTTGACCTCCTCACCCAACGCAACTCCACAGTGATCCCTGTCTGCAAATGCTCCTAGATTTTTTTTCAGTAGGTAGGGCAATCGCCAGTGCCTTTGGATTTTACCTATTCTGGTATTGTTTTGGTGTTTTCTCACTATGTTGATGACTAGCGTGGAGTCTCCTTCCACTATGGCGTTCGTCATCCCCTCCCAGCTGAGAATATCCAGGCCTCTCTCCAAGGCTCCGAATTCTACGGCGTTATTGGTTGAGTTGCCTAGGCTTCCCACATACAGTCATATGATGTTCCCTTTACTATCCATGATTACTCCTCCCAAACCTATTCTTCCTGGGTTGCCTTTCGTCGCCCCATCAAAATTCAACTTGAGGGAGCCTGAAGGTGGCAATTTCCAGTTGCACTCACCTACCTAGAGTTGCAACTACTATTTGTTTGGATTGGGTTTGCGCCCACCTGTTAGTTTGAAAGACTTTAGGACTCAGGAGTCCTAATCCGTGGGTTGCACTCTACCCACCTGGCAGTTGTGGCTCATCACCGTCTCACGTATCATGGAGGTTATTCTTTCCTTGATCTTCCCTTCTGGCCAGCTTTGGTTTTTGAAAATGTATTGGTTCCTTTCCTTCCATATCGACCATATGATCATTCCTAGGGTGAGGGTCTAGCAGAGGTTCACCTCTTCTTGGTCGCTATAGTTTTATCTCTAGAGCTTGATTGTTGTGGCAATGTTACCACAGATCCTGTCGGACTAGCAGAAGATACTTGTTGCCCAGTCCCATAGTTCCGCAGTGTAAGGACAGTCGTCAAGGAGATGGTTGGTTGTTTCTTCCTGAGTTTGACAAATATGGCATCTTGATGGACCGGTGAAACCTTTTTTCCTTAGGTTATCCCAAGTTAGGATGTAGTTGTGTAATATTATCCACTGGAAGATCTTAATCTTTGGCCATTGGGGGTGGTTCCAAAGCTTATCCCATTGTTGTGCTAGGTCATCTTGGTCTAGGTCCGTCATATAGTGCCTGACTTCTTTTAGGTTGAATTCCCCTCCATCCTTTTTGCCCCATCTCAACTGGTCCTCTCCTTCTGTGATTGTTATTTTTTGTCTGCCCAGTTCCTCCTCCACCTCTTTTATTTTTGTTGTGTGTATCTCATTGTTATGAGGATTAATCTTGTCCCATATTCGCCATTTGTTGGGGTTTGTTCCCTGCTTCTAGTATTGATAGACGTTGTTTTTTCCTTGTGTGATGAGGTCCTATTGGAGTATCCCTCTATCCTGGTTTTCCATATTTGGTTCCTGCTACCAAGCGTCCTCCAATAATCTGGCTATTCTGCCATTCCTGATTTCCCAAAAGTTGTGTGTCTGAATCCAAGCTTTGTTGCTCTAGGCTAGGTTCCAAATGGCTGAGCCTTTCCTGGTTCCTCCAAAGCGGATTTTGTTCTGGTCACGGGTGTCTGGTGTGTACTTTGCCTTCCATAGGTTTACCCAAGGTGTTTCAGTTTCTTTGACCCACCGCCACCATAGTTTTGCTCCATATTTTTTGTTGGTCGTTTGTGGATCTTGTAGCCCCAAGCCTCCTTTTCTTTTTGGCCTGCAGACTTTCTCCCAGGATTACCAGGGCCCATTTTTTCTTTGTTTCTGCACCTCGCCACAGGAATTCCGTCTGGATGGCTCTGATTTTCTGTAGGATCCCCTGTGGAGTGAGAAAGACTGACATCATAAAGGTTGGGATGGCTTGTAAAACAGTCTTGGTTAGGATTAGTCTGTCGGCTAGGTTAAGGGATCTATACATCCAGTATTTTACCCACTCCTATAACCTGTTTATTACTCTTTCCCAAGTTGACAACTTATAAACTTTGTCTGTCAAAGGAACCCCCAAATACTTGGTTGGAAGTGTTTTCCGTTCAAAGCCTAGAATGTTGGTCAAATTCCTTTGGATAGCTGGATTGGTATTAAAGAAAAAGATCATCGACTTGGAGTGGTTGATCTCAATGCCTGAGGCTTCCCCAAAATCTTCTAGGATTCTTTTGTAGGCTTTGGATTCCTTGACTGTGGGTATGTCGTGGAGTAGTGTATCATCCACAAGCTGTTGGTGAGTTGAAGTAGGGTAGTTTTCAAAAGGTTTGAGCCATGTTATTTACCCAATTGTTGTTGCATTCTTTATGCTCCGACTAAGGCCTTCCATCATCAGAATGAATAGGAAAGGGGATAGTGGATCTCCTTGTCTGATCCTTCTCGTGGGCTAGAAAGGTTTGGTCGGGGCTCCATTGATTAGTAGCAAGTAGCTTGTTGTGGATACTAATCTGACAATCCAACTGATCTAGTGTTGGGTAAAACCAAAGGCTTCCAAGGTCTTGATCATATAATGCCAGCTAATCTTGTCATAAGCTTTTGCTAGTTCCAGTTGTATTAACATTCCCCCCCTTTTCTGAATTTTTAAGGTGTGAATGATCTCATGGGTCTGGATGATGTTGTCCATTATTTGTCTACCTTCCACGAAGCCTGTCTGTTCTTGCGATATCAGTGAGGGTAGGAGGGGTTTAAATCTATTTTCTATGACTTTGGAGATGATCTTGTATATCACATTACAAAGTGCTATGGGTCTGTACCAGTCCGGGGTTTTGGCTTCATTTTCTTTGGGGATTAGGGTGATCATGGTTGCATTTAGTGATTTAAGGATGGAGGTATACCTTCTAGTGTCCTCTACTACCTTATATATTTCATGTCTGATGATTTCACATCATGCTTTGAAGAATTCCACAGTGAAGTCATCTAGACCTAGTGCTTTCCCACTGGGCATATCCTGGAGAGCTTGGTCCACCTCTTCTGTGGCGATAGGTTTGTTCAGGAAGATGTTTTGTTCCTCGGTAACCAAATGTGGTATATGTTGGGTTATCCTTTGAATGGCCTCCGATCTGTCTTGATGTGATTCTTGGGCTATCTCGTGGAAGTGTCTAACCATAACACTTTCGATCTCCTAATGTGACTCATGCTCGATTCCATCCTGGTCCTTGATCTTCAGGATTTTTTTATGGGCTCTTCTGGCCATGGTTTTTCTATGGAAGAACTTGGTGTTTCACTCTCCTTCCTTTAGCCATCGGATGTGGGACTTATGATGCTAGAGTGTTTCCTCCTGCTGGCATCACGCCTCCCACTCTTGGGTCATTCAGAGCTCTTCCTTTTTCCAGTCCTCTGTATAGCCTTCCCGCATGCAAGTTTCTTAGAGTTTTTTCATTTTTTCTTCGATGTCATTTTTCTCTGTGTTTATATTCCCGAATATATCCCTGTTCCATTCCTTGAGTTTATTTTTGATGTATTTAAGTTTCTTGTGTAGTTTGAACATCCTAGTCCCTTGCTCTGGTTGCTCCTCCTGCCACCACTATTTGATTTTTTCGTTGAAAGTCAGGTGATCAATCCAGAATTTCTCGAATCTAAAGGGTCTGTTCTTAGGTTTTGTTTGGAAGCCTGGTTCTAGTTGCACTGGCCAGTGATCAGATCCACCCCAGGGTACGATGTTGCAATCTAAGGTTAGCCCCTGCATAATGATTGACTCTGATATAAGGAATTGGTCGAGTCTTGTAGCTACCTGAAACTGGCTCCTCCGTTTATTGTTCCAGGTGAACTGGCCATTCTTAGTTTGGAGATCTACCATCTCTGCTCTGTCTATAAAATTTGAAAATTCCCTTGCGTCCTGATCCAATCTTCTAATACCACCCTTCTTTTCCGCAAGGGAGGTGATAATCTTGAAGTCCCCTGCCAAGATCCAGTGGAGGTTGGTGGCTCAACCTTTTATATCTTCCAGGCCTTGGATCATTCCTTTCTTTTCCTCTGGCCCTTGGGGCCCATACACATTTGTACAGAGAATCTCCTCAATGTTTCTTATGATTTGCATGCACACCGTTAGGGTGTGCCTAGTTGCTTCGGTTGCTATTAACTTTAGGATTTGTGGGTTCCACAACATGAGTATGTCGCCTGACCTTTGGTGGTCTTTGATGGCTACCATCTTGTACTTGCACTAGTGTTGTTTACTAATTGATTCCATTCTGTCTGTAGTGCATTTCGTCTCTTGAATAAAACAGAGATCTGGTTGCTCCTGCTTTAGTTTATTCCTAAGGATTCTTTGTTTTCTTGGGTTGTTTAGGCCTCTTGTATTCCAATTTATAACCTTCATTTAAACATGTGGGGGAGAGTGGGGAAAGAGTTTCTTGATCTTACCCAAGTTTATTAGTAGCCCTCCTAGCTCCTGTAGAGCTACGCTGTTTGATTTCCTACCTTTTTTCCTCCTTGTTTGTTTGGGTGATAGCTGCGATTGTCCCTTGCCGACTTTCACTTCTAGGTGTCCTATCTCCCCATGTGTGTGTTTTTGTCCTTTGGCTTTGGATTCCTCCCATAGAAGGAACAGGTATTGGATGCGGTTGAGTTTCTTTGTAGGTACGTTGTCAACTCCTTGCATTTTCCATTATTCTAATATGTGCGGAAGGTCTATTCCTTCCCTTTCCACCAGGTCTCTGAGATCAGGGTCTTCTGTACCTACTTCACTCAGGGTCATTTCTGCATCTCCCTCTGCGTCTTGCATGGCTTTGTTGTCATATTTTTCTTCTTCGTCCATCAGGGTTGCGCAACTCCCCTGAGCTGTTGTATTGTTTGGATGTTGGGTGGGCTCTTTTGTTTCTTGGTCTTTGATTTATGGATCTTTTGCCGAGTCCTTGTCTTCTGCTATCCCTTTGTTTGTTTCGTCCCTTCCTTCCATTGTATTCTGGGTCTCCTGGGTATTTCCTGCCGAGGTTTTATTTTTCTTTTTATTAGCTCTGTTCCTAGGGTTTGGGGTTATAAACCCTTCCTCGTCTTGCTGAGTTTTGGGATTTGTCGCTTCCTTCTTTTTGTTTAGAGGGCACTCTCTAATAAAATTTCCATTTTCATGGCATCTTCTGCATCTAAAGGGGATCTGTTCGTAGTCTATGTTTTGAATCCATTCCTCATCCCTGAATTCCAGACTTATGGCTTCTGGGAGTGCTCCAGAAACGTCCATCTCTATGCAAATTCTTGAGTATGATGTGTATCTTCCTTTTAGGGTGTCTTCTGAGGTCTTCACATATTTCCCCAGTTTGTTTCCTATTGCTTCAAAGGTAGAAGGAAACCAGTAGTCTAGGGGCAGGGAATAGAATCTCAGCCAGACTAGTACCTTTTTGAAAGTTTCTTTCTCCAGGGAAAAATTTTCTTTCCAGGGTTGCATGTAGAGTCCCGCTGAGGCATGGAAGTATGGACCTCCCTCGAAGACTTTGTCCCTATCCTCCAGGTTGATAAAAACTGTTGTGAATAAACACTTCAAGCCGAGGTGGAGCTCCACTTCTCCATAGGCTTCCAGTGATATTTAATCCAGTTGTGCAGAGTTATTTCTATGGGCCATAACGCCATAAGTTCTCATATGAGCGCATGTGTCTTCATCTAGTCCCTGTAGAGTTGCGTTTGCGGGTCCTCCAGTGCCACCTTTGGTATCATTGTTGTTTTGCGCTTGCAGGGGTTGTGCCCCTCTGTCCCGTTAGCCTTCGCGGTCACTTGCGCCTCTTTCTGAGTTTCCTTAGCGACTTCCTCCATGGTCTCATTTTTGTCCCGACTTCTCTCTTGATGCTTCCTTGGGTTTGATCCCGAGGTTCCTATCGTCGGTGCCTTGAAAACTCCACTGCTTGACCCTTTTACTCTGTCCACCACTACCTGTTTGTATGAGGGGGTCCCCGTGTCCCCCCCTTACTACTAATACTGCTCTCTGTTGTGGCCGCGACTGTCAAACCCTAGCTCGAATGCTCCAAAATTAACATCCTTGCACACCTGTGTATTGAGATTTTAGAAATTAAAAAAAAAAATAGTATATTAACATTTTATATAAAATTAAAAGATACAAAGTTTAATGAAACGATGAGATTTTAAATATTTAAAAAAAAATAATATATTAACATTTTATATAAAATTAAATTATAAAATATATTTATATATAAATTAGTTAAATGAATAAAATAAAATGAATGTTGTTTCATCTATTTAATATAAAAGAAAGTGGAATTTATTCTTCTCTTTTACAAAGTGGATCTTCCTTCCCGATCTTCCTTACGTTGTTTTATTTTCATATGTTGTTTTATTTTCATATGTTTCAAAGAAGATTATCAACTAGTGGGAGGGATGTCACCAAGAGCATTTGAGTGAGAATTTTTTCATTGATATGGTTGTGAAGATTAAATTTATAGTAAGATGTTTAGAATTTAATGAATTTGGATCCTATAAACTTGGTTTTGAATTGGTTTCTTATGGTCTCTATTATATTTGGATGAATTCAAAGCTTGTACTCTAAAAGATGGTTTTTTGGCCTGTAGCAAAATTCATTTTTGGGTAGTTGAAATAACCTTTCCTTAATTGGATTTGATTCATTATGTATGTTTCTTTATGATAAGTTTAGTGTTTAAGAGATACATTGTTGAAATTTAGGTACCAATAATCACATTCATTGTAGTAAATGAATGTTGTTATTATATTTGATTTACATTTTTTTTTAATTTCTAATTTCTAACTGTCATATATATATATATATATATATATATATATATAATCACAATGCATACATTTTGAAGACATCAATAATAGTCTTAATTTACCCTACTCTTGACTCAAGAACTATTATGTTTAAATTGATAGTCATTTAGATAGTATTAGTCATTCAAAAATATCAAGATTATATATTAATCTTCTAACAATGTCAACATAGGGAGAACCTTTTGACGACTCTGGGCTTCTGAAACATAAAAATGGTGCTTGAAAATTCATAGCAAGCACCACAGGTAGCAAATATATCCATTTACAATTTTTTTAATTGAATCTCACCTTGGGGACTTGTGTGGATTGTAAACTCTTATACCTCATGTACCATTGTATTTGTAAATGGAAATCAATCTTGATATGGCAATAACATATTTTTCAATGTTTCGTTTACATCTTTATAGTTCTTATTTTTGAATGTTTGGTTTAGTATTGAACTAATTCAAATAAATTGATATTCCATATCTCTAGATGGTTGATGACACTTGGGTTTGGTGTAAAGGGTAAGCAATGTTCATGTTTAGTTATTAATTCACTCATATTATTTTGCGACCTATCACCAATTCTATATAAACATGGAAATTGGGCAATCTTGGATGTGACCAATCTAGTTATTTATGTTGATCATGGATTTCCTTTTCAATTTGGGTTTGTTTCATCTAGAGTTAATGCGTTTTTTCATGATTATGGTATGCTTTACAATCTAATTAATTATGATGTGAAGGATTAACTCTTACTTGTCATAAAAAATGTGTCTAAATTATATGATGTTAGGGTCCTAACCCCCCTAACCCCTCAAGTAGATAACATGTATTTATATGTAATAAAGGTCATCATTGGTAAATAAGGCCTATGTAATAATGTGAACACAATTATTGTAGAAAGACTTACTAAAAAGTTTATCCTATAGAAACTTCTTCCTCTAGAATGTTCTCAAGAAGATAGAGGTGGTATATATAGAGGTATAAATCATTGTAAAGGTTGTCTTGTGAAGTCATTTGCACTTGAGCTCTGCTCTATTGGAGGTTGACCCCTTGAAGAGGCAAGTGAATAGTGATTTTTGGAATTCATAAAGGTACCATATTTTGTTCCATATTGTTATTGTGTTTGTTGTTTTGTTCCATTTTACTAAATACTTTGGGGTGGGTGCAAGCTAATGATGGTCTCTCATGATGCGTTAGTGGCAATTTGTAAACATGGAAAAACAAAAATCTTTTAACTTAGAGGGATTATTCAAGGTACTTTTACGATGAAATTGAATATGGTGTAAAAAAATGAAATGTAGGAAATTGAATTAGTTTTCCAGATACTAATTTTTCTTTATAGAATTTGTGAATAACTTGTGAAATTTGAGTTTTTCTAATAGTGGTATGTTATTTTCAAACAAATATAATATTATGTTTTCATTTCTGCAGGTGTTGAGTACCTTAAAGATGGAATCTCCTTAAAAAATCATAAAATTGTAGACAACCCATTGTTCTAGTATGGGGTATATTTTAATATTAATTTTATATTTTCTTTAAATGATGGTTCACTCATTATATCCTTCAAATTACAATGACTTGTGTTATTGTAGGCTACGAGGGTCTTATCATTTTCAAACATTTTTTTTTAAATTGTAGATTTCAGTGCCTTTTAATGAAATGTATAACTTATTTTAAAAGAGGTTATGATGATAAAATGTTATAGAGGAAATAAAAGAGGTATGCATTTTAGGGTTATGATGTATGTCAAGAAAAAAATATATTAAACGTAGTAGATGATATTAATTATAAAATTTGTATATATTTGGAATATGCATAGTTGAATCTATATGTATATGTAGTGTCATTGATAATGGATTTGTGTATCCTATAGAAAAATAACTTCAAAAATAGATATATTGAGGCGTATTCATAAAAATGGATTTTTTAATGTATTTGCAGAACAAACCACCAGGTTTTGCATCTCGAACCTAAAAATGAGGCAACCAACACAACAAATAGATACGTTAGAGTTGTCACTCCCACTTGGAAAAAAAAATTGAAATGAGAAGAATGTGCATGTGCTTTAGGAACATCCTCATGTTCCTAAGGAGCATGTGCATTACTAAAGAGAAAAAAAATTCCTAAAGCAGGCATGCATTCCTAAAACACATGCACATTCCTAAAGCGTGTGTGTGTTATTGAGAATAGGAACACACAAATGTTCTTAATAACACAACATCTATGTGTGTGTGTGTGTGTTTGTTTCTCTTTCCCCCTCACTCTCCCCCCTCTNCGTCCCCCCCCCATATGGTATTTTTCCTAGTCATGGTGATTTTATAAGAAATAACAAAGACTCAAGATGTTATTTTCTATCACATGTAGACCCACAGTGAGCTTGATCTCAGAGAGAGTCAATTGGATCAGAGGGAGAACTGAAGAGAGATTTTCCCCTCGGTTCAGGTGGGAGAGTGACATCTCACAAGACTAATAGACTGGTGTCATGAGTCTAGGGTGAAGCTTGTATACTTCAGAGACAAGCATATCATGATGAAGAATTTCTTCCTCATTGAGAGGGAGTATTGATGTTTGGACAACATCGGGAAGAAATTCTTCCATATCATATGGCAAGTTGTTGTTGATGTTGCAGATGTTGATAAATACCTTCCTAGTTAAGAGGGAGTGATCATATAAAAACCAACTTGCAGATGATTATCAATACCTTCCTAGTTAAGAGGGAGTGTTGAATTTTCTAACTATGGTTGGTCTTCATAATGTGAAAAGTAAAAAGTGAAAATTTGTGTTTGTTATGGAGGCTAGTTTATTATAAATATATATAATAAATAAGTAATTATTTATTATCCAAGGGACACATACTTTCATGGATGGTCACCATATGTTCTATATAAATGAAACATTGATCATTGTAATAAGGGATAGATTGTATATCATCTTATATAAGAATAAACAGACAAAGCCCCAGTATTTTCTCCTCCATTTAATGAAGTCATCCAAGCTATCCTCTCTCCTGCACATAAATAAAATAACATGGTAGGTTATACTACTTTCCGTGACTTTAATGATGCACTATTCTATGATTCGAAAAGTGAATAAGTGCTAGAGGAACCCATTGGATACACTAGTCCCTTCATGTTATAATAAAAGTGATGATGTGATTGACAATATTGATGACTTTATACATATTGGGAGATGTAAATGGGATCTGATTTGTCTTGGCGATGATCCCATTTATGACATTGAAGTTAATTTTCAATCCTCGCCCTTAGAAAAAGCATACGTGATTGCTAATAACTCATATGTGTGGCAACATGGAGACAAAATGGCTACATATTTCTCCCAACTAGCCAGAGATGACTTATCACAGTGCTCTCATGACGATTTATGGTTGTATATTGAGGGGTTCAATAAATATCCTTTTGAGAAATTGGATTTATTCTATGAAAAAAAATTCTAGCCACTGTTGTGATCTGATTTTGATGGGGGTAAGGACATGGTCTTCCCTGAGAAAGATATTTGTGATAAGATTTCCAACTTCCACTTCTTTCACCTTTCTACTCCGCTATAGATATGGTTGGGAGTTTTCATCATGGTAATCACTTGCCTATAGAAAAGATTTGTTTTCAACCTTTGATTTTTTGTAGGCCTTTTTAGTTTCACACATGAGGCCACAAACCTCAGGTTGGGAGATTTAGTTTTCTCTGGGCCTGGCTTGATCCCTTATCTTTCCCAGCCTCTTCCCATAGACAAACTTAGATTTTTTCTTAGATTCCTTGTCATCCCTTCTACTTGATCTTCGAGTGATAACTTTGTAGCTGAGGATGAGGACTCACCTTCATCTAATTCTTTTCGCCTTGTAATGGGATGGATAGGATAGGGTTGTGGCGATACATCCTTGCTTGATTTTATCCCTCCCTCCTACCTCCATGATTTGAATTTTATGATTAGTTATGGTATTGTGCATGCCCCCAGTCATGACCTTCTTCTTCTTGACTTATTTTTATTTTGGTTTATGATGAAGCATAGGGGTAGATATTATCATATGATGCTTGGATGGTTTTACTAGTTATATGATTATACCTAGCATTTCAGCTAACATAGATTAGAGTAGGTATGTTAGGAATTTTTACTTTGCATTGCATTTATATATGTGTTGCATCATGCACACCATTATATAGTAGTTGCGCATTTTGATATATACATTTTTTATTCTCATTTTGAATACATGTTAGGAGATTCCATGTTGCACTTGATTTTTCTTTGTCATTTCATAGTCAAGGAAAAAAAAATCAACATGGTTTTGATTATCACTGACAGTTAGTGGATCATGTTCACCGATAGATACTTCTAAAGTGTTCTGTTGATTAAATTGGGCATATGATTTCAAGTATTGGAAATCTAGATATGATAAGGTTCTTATGCACTCTACGGTGAGCACATGTCCCTATGTTGGATCCAGATGTCACCCCCCCAACCTAGGGGTAACTAGAGGAGATCGTGTCTCGAGGCCCACAATGGAGAAAATGATCTACACCATGGTGATGATCAACATGTCCATAGATGGCATCCAAACAACCCCCCTAATTTTCCTCCTAGCACAGATCAACCAAGGCTCGTAACATTCAAGAAACCCAAGGTACAGGGCATGGTAAGCCAACGTCACCATGAGGTATGGTTATTCCTTTTTTTCATGAAAGGTGTTTTGCTTAATTTAGTGGGAATGTGGACATGGATCATTGGTTGAATTTGGATATTGGATCACTTTCTTGAGAAATTACCTTTGTTTCCTTGTTTCACCTTGGTGGTCATCCTATGTTCCCTAGTATTTTTTTTTCACCACCAAGGAAAAGGGGGTAATACAGAGGGGACCTCCCAAGGGTAATTTTCCACTCCCAAACATACTTAACACTTTCCATCATCCAGCCTTTCACACATCCTAAACTTTGGCTATGGCCCATACTCTAAAGAGAAAGGGGTTGATGGTCAGGAGGTAGATTGTAGCTACTATAAAAGAATAAGAAAATGATGCTAAAAATATAGTGAACATAGCAAATAAGGACCACCAAAATCCAATACAACTTGATCTCTACTCATTTAGTGCTCACTCCATCCCAAAAATTAATGTTAAAGGTTGGAAACCCATAAAGGGGGACCCTCAAATTTGCAAATTATAAATTAAAGTATGGATTGGAAATATGGATAATAAAGTGGTTTGGAAAATGGTGGCACACAAATATTGGGTAACTCAAGAGAAAGCGCACCCTCAAAAAAAGTTCTCATAGAGATGGACACCATGATAAGCCATAAACGAATCCTTAAAACCATAACATCTTCACACTTACTCTTGATGGGTTCTTACTTTTCCTTGTCACTCTCGAGACCTATCCCTCTACTTGGGTTATTTATTTCCTATCTAGGTGGCACACCTAATAGGGTTGGATGAAGGCTCTCCCATACTTAAACTTAGTAACCCTCACAAGGTTTTGGGCTTGGGAGATACTTGAAAGGGATACTACGGTGAATTTTTTACATGGATTGCATCATAGGAATCAACTTTCTTTGAATTATTTAAGGACTAATATGTCTTATGAACATTGATTTACTTTTTATTATATTCTTCTTGGTTTTAAATGATCTCGACATGGTTCTTTGAGGGACATTTTTGGTTGTGATCGAGATGTTGTGCCTTATTATAGGATTTTGGCATGTATGATGCAAAGAAGTCCCTTAAAAAATGGCTCTCCCATCCTTCGAACCTCGAATTATGGACAGATAGGATTGGTAAAATAATATTTGGTTAGTATTCCACATACATGGGTTGAAAATCCACAGGTTGTATAGAGCACCCTGGAGCTATCATTAATAGACAATGGAGGACGTTTCCCTTAGAGGAACCTTGGCATAACCTAGGGATGATATTTCACTCCTCTTTCACTTGGATGTGGCCTTTGGAGGTCTATGGCATCACCATATGTCTCTCGACGTCACTATTTGGGCTAAGGTTTGATGGATTTCATGGTTCATAGATTATTGGACATGGTTTGGGGTGAGGAGACATGTTGCCTCACACTCTTGTGCATTAGAGGCATGACACATGGCCTTTGGAGGCCCAATTATTCACTCTTTGATCCTTGACATCTCACACTTGATCATTACCTAATCCTTCTAGGGCATGATGTCACACTTTTAGGGTTTTATTTTAGGTATTTTCCATTTTGGGAATATTGTAGAGGCAAATTAAGGGGTTGACCCTCTTCTATTTTGTTGTTGACAAATTCATGTGTACAAATATATTAGGGTTGTCTCATATAAATAAACAAACCCTAATTTCATTTTTGAATAATCAAAAATATCACTCGAGAGACATTACTTCTGAAATTTTCACCCTATTGGGATATCTAGCTCTTCTACATTATGCACTATGTTTGGAAGGTCAAGTTGTGGATGAACTTTGATGATTTTTGGATGGAATTTCTGCAATTGGAATTTTATCTCATGGTATCTTGGTGAAGTAAGTGAAAATTATGCAAATTTATCCTCATTCTATTAATGTTTCATGGTAATTTTACTTTTTCATTCTAGATGGATTGCTTTATGAAACCCTAAGAGAGGAGTGTCATTACTTCCTCCTTTGACAAGGTTAATTTTGTCCAAAAATTTATGAATAATACTTTCTAGAGTTAGACTCCTAAAGCCATAAAGTGCTATCACTTTAGGATTTTATCCCTAGACTCTTGATTTTGACCTAGTTGAAGCTAAAAGAAGAGAGAAAAGGTTTCTAGGGCCCAAAAGTGGTTGCACCCTAGAAATTGTTCGCCTAAAGATTCAAACTCTAAGTCCCTAATGTGATAGCACCTTAGATATTGACCCGTACCTCTTGGATGCAACTAGATCAAGCTCCAAGTTTACTTACACTTGTTGTTACAAGACTCCATAACCCTTAAAGGAACTGGTTTTATATCTCTCTTGTGGTGAAATTGATCAACAAACACTCTCTTTCAACACTCTTAAGTTCTCTAATAACTTTACTAACACTAACACTTGTGAACTCATTAAATTTCTTGTTGTTGTTAATAAATTTTGCTACAACCACCTGATAAAAGTTTAATTTGTTGCATACACTCTTGTAAAGGTGGCCTGGCATATTCAGAAAGTGAATCTAACAATTGGATATTGATTTAGTGGATTTGTGTTAAGTTTTCCTTTTTAGTTGTTGCATTTATGATCAACATGGATTGTTGATGTTATAATTTATTTATTGTTGTTGTAGTATTGTTCATTGTTGCAAATTCCTAACAAACATAGCAACTTTTCATGTCTAGTGTCTTTAAAAGGAATTTATTTCTTGTTTGAATTTGGAAATAATCATATACCTCCTATAAATTGTTCTTGCTCCAGGAAGGTACTCAAAGAACCTTATACGCATTATCTTTCCTTGACCTAGACCTTTTATTTGGTGATCAAGAGAAGGGGCAGTAGGCTTAGCTACTATAATTGGTACTTTAATCCCTTGAGGTCATCAGGGAAGCCTCCCTTGTTGTGGACCTCTTCCATCACTAAAATGAGGGAAGTTCTTACTAAGGTGACAGTTGTAATATATTCCATAGTTATGCAATATTTGAGGATCCATTGTTGGGATTTGCACAAGTACAAATCCTGCTATTAAAATGACCATTTAGGAAGCCTGATTATTCCCTAGTTTTAGAAATACAGTTTGGAGACATTTAGAATTCATGGTATGAAGGACTTACTAGGATCCTCCTATGGCATCATGAATTCATGACCATTTAGGAAGCCCGATTCTTCCATGATTCTTCCCTAGAGATGTGTTTTTCCAACATTTTTTTTTAACTTTCATCTATAAGTTTGAAATAATTTTGTAAAAATTGTTACATAAGGAGATCGGTTTAAAGATGCCAAAGGAATAAATATCATTAAACTTAGGGATACAGTTGATGAAAGTGGATTTTAATTACTTAGGTATTATGATCTATAGACTAGATTAGTCAACATCAATCAATAGGTAGACACCTATAATATCAAATAAATATTTGAAGAATCCTACTGGCTAGCCATTTGGACTAGTTGAATTGTCAAATTGCATCTTGTCAATGACTTGCTGAAATTTGTCCTTGGATAGTTCTTTCATTAAAACTAGTATGTCTTCCTTGAAAATCATCTTATTGAAGCACCTTCATATTAATATAATGTCCCTTATGCTTTCTTTCCTAAATTTCTTGTAGATAGACTTGAAGTACTTAACAACTTCATCTAATATATGAATATGGTCTTCATCCCATTGTGATAGTAGATTTTACAAATAGTGCTAATTAATTTCCTTTGAAATATTTTTCTATGAAAAATACAGTATTATAATCCCCTTCTACACATCACCTAACATTAATATTTTGTCATTGTTTCACCTCCTCCAAGGCCATAATATGTTTTTGGTGTTTCTCCAGACATTCGCACTCCTCCATGCTTCCCTTATTTCCAAAGTGAGCTATAATATCTTTTAGTATCTTTTCAATTTGGAGCTCCATGAATGAGAGTTCCAACTTGGATGAATCAAAGTTCTTTTTGGATCGTAACCTTACCAATTCCTTTATCTTGGAAATATTGTCTGAATATTGATGCATAGAATTATGTTTAGTGCTAGTGTTAAAAAATCTCCAACTTAATTGCACAATGCATTGAAATTCATCATACTTGTCCCAATATGAGTTGTATCTAAAGGGGATATGTGGATTGGATCCCCTATATTCAAACTCAAGAATTATGGGGAAGTGATTAGAGTCGCCCCATTTCAATGCTAGAGATCTTTGTTTTTCAAGAGGGATTAGAAGAGGGTCCTTTATATGCGAATAATCCAACCTATTTTCAATGGCCTATTCATATTTTCTATGGTTAGAAAAAGTGTCTTTTAATTTCATAAGCTTAATATTGATACGATACCGTGAGAAAAAATTAAATTCTTAAAATATTCAAGGCTCTATTTTGGCTTGGATTTTGGAACCACATCTCCCCTTCTAGAGGTGAAACCATCTCACTTAATTTCTCTTTGGATAAAAATCATGTTATAAAATAAATTATCCATAATCTAATTGGTGTTTTCTCTACATTATCTTGGAGATCCTCATCTCTTGGCGTTGTAAAGTAATTTTGAGGACCTAATGGTTTTGTCTGACTTGCAAATGGATGAAATTCTCTAGTACAAGTACCTATACAAGTTGAGACACTCTTTATTTTTCCATTTAAGGATTCAAATTTCATCACTTCATCTCTTAACTTTTCCGTAAGGCTTCAAATTTCATCTCTTCATCTTTTAACTTTTCCATAAGGCTTCAAATTGTATCACTTCATCTTTTAAATTTTCCATAAGGTTATTTAGTTTACTTTGAGTAACTAGATGTTCATTGTTCATCAAAGGATTATTAATAGAATGGATCAAAGCTTGAGATCTACTAGTGTCTTCGATCCTCCTTTCCACCTTATCCTACTTTTTGAAATATTTCAATGAGATTTTTCCATACTTTAATTGACATTTGCAATAGATATGTCCCCATTGGTAAGAACAAGGGTTTTCCTATGGAAGGAAATCTGCAAGTTCTCATGGGATTTGTAATAAGAGAATTTTATTGGGACATTTTGGTACTCTAGGATTTTACAAATCCCCTTTCCTCGACTAATAAACATATACTTTCAAGAACACCCTTTACAAGGTCCATTTTAACATAGATTTACAACCACTCTACTGGAAGAGTTCATGGCCATAATCTGTATCTTTAGGAAAACCCCTAATTTATCTTCAATCTCTCTAAATATCTCCTTCCAAAATTAGATGAGAAGGATATGAAATAAATTTAATCCACACAAATATTCCGTGTCTCTATTTTCTTCAAGGTTAAAGGAGGGAAACCATAGATCCTGAACATGAAGAAGCTACATAGTTTTAGACTCTAGAGATACAAAGGGTTAAGTCTGCCTAATTGCAAGTTTGAACATCTTGAAATGGTACAATTGTATAGGTGCATTTACATGAAGGATCTCTCTTTTTTCGAATGGTTGCCAAAATTATGCGCAATAAAATCATCTTTGAAAAGATTTCCCAGTGGAATGGAAAAGCTGTTAAATTTATGCGCAATAAAAGGCTATCGAGACGATTGGTGGAAAAGCATAATATGGGAAGATGACAACATGAACATCAAGTTTGAAAAAATATTTAAAGAATATTTACCAACTCAGTAATTTTTTATCAATTTAATTTTTCATTATTTGTATTTTTTTATTTCCTTTCCAATTTTTTAATTAAAGTAAAACTAAAATTTTAAAAAATTATTTAATAAATTTAATTTAATTTATTTTTCTTTTTAAATATGATAATAGTGAAAGAATAGGATACTATTATCAGAATGCACATGGTCACGATGAAATGATACAATTAACTCGTTTTTTCTAACTGTTTTTTGACCATTATTGTCGCAGGGTGCAACGTGCAGGACCGAATTATCGACTACGCTAAAGGGAAATGTTAAAATATGAGAAATGTTTGACTTTATGATTCAGCATGGCAATCAAAAGGTATTTTTAAATTTGCATTTAGTAAGTTTAATTAAATTAATTTTTTTAATGTTGTATATTTAATATTTTAATATTTGTTTTCAATAGATTTTTTAATATTTTTTTATTTTATTAAATTCATTTAATTTATGTTCTTTTAATTTTATTTTTAAAATTTTGTTTATATAATATTTTAATTGATTTTATACATTTTTATTTTATTAAATTAACTTAATTTATGTTATCATGATTGAAATTAATACTTAACCTCTAATCTACACAAATTTCTAAATATTGAAATATTGGTCAATCAATTGTGTTTAGTGTAGGTTATTTAAACTATTACAATGATATAATTNATTAACTCGTTTTTTCTAACTGTTTTTTGACCATTATTGTCGCAGGGTGCAACGTGCAGGACCGAATTATCGACTACGCTAAAGGGAAATGTTAAAATATGAGAAATGTTTGACTTTATGATTCAGCATGGCAATCAAAAGGTATTTTTAAATTTGCATTTAGTAAGTTTAATTAAATTAATTTTTTTAATGTTGTATATTTAATATTTTAATATTTGTTTTCAATAGATTTTTTAATATTTTTTTATTTTATTAAATTCATTTAATTTATGTTCTTTTAATTTTATTTTTAAAATTTTGTTTATATAATATTTTAATTGATTTTATACATTTTTATTTTATTAAATTAACTTAATTTATGTTATCATGATTGAAATTAATACTTAACCTCTAATCTACACAAATTTCTAAATATTGAAATATTGGTCAATCAATTGTGTTTAGTGTAGGTTATTTAAACTATTACAATGATATAATTTAATATATTATATTTTATATAATTTAATATGATTATATTGGATATTTGATATCAAATAATATTAGAGTATTTTATTTTAAATTTTTAATAATATACACAAATAAAATATATGATTTTAAACAGTTTTCTTAAATTATTTATCATAAAATAATATAATGGAAATAAAATTAATAAATTATTTTATTTTAAATTTATTTTTTAATATTTTAAATGTTTAGTATTTAGAAAATTATTATTTTTTTATTTTAAAAATTAATATATTTTTTAATTCAAAATTTAAATTATAATATAATTTTCATATAATAATTAATTAATTATTATAATTATTATAATAATTATTATAATTAACATTATAATAATTAATATGTTCCTTGTTTTGTTTCATTTTCCTAAATACTTTTGGGTGGGTGCAAGCTAATGAGTGGCAATGTAAACATGGAAAAAACAAAATCTTTTAACTTAGAGGGATTATTCAAGGTACTTTTAAGATGAATTTGAATATGGTGTAAAAAAATGAAATGTAGGAAATTGAATCAGTTTTCCAGATAATAATTTTTCTTTATATAATTTGTGAATAATTTTTGAAATTTGAGTTTTTCTAATAGTTGTATGTTATTTTCAAACAAAACATAATATATATGTTTTCATTTATGTAGGTGTTGAGTACCTTAAAGATGGAATCTCCTTCAAAAAATTATAAAATTGTAGACAACCCATTGTTCTAGTGAAAGGTATCTTTTAATATTAATTTTATATTTTCTTTAAATGATGAAACTCATTACATCCTTCAAATTACAACAACTTGCTTTATTGCAGGCTAGGAGGGTCTTATCATTTTCAAACATTTTTTTTTTAAATTGTAGATTTCAGTGCCTTTTAATGCAACTTATAACAAGTGGTTATGATGGTAAAAGGTTATAGAGGAAATAAAAGAGGTATGCATTTTAGGGTTATGATGTATGTCAAAACAAAAATATATTAAACATAGTAGAGGCAAATAGGTTTTATTTTAGGTATTTTCCATTTTGGGAATATTGTAGAGGCAAATTAAGGGGTTGGCCCTCTTCCAACTTAATTGTACAATTCATTGAAATTCATCATACTTGTCCCAATATGAGTTGTATCTAAAGGGGATATGTGGATTGCATCCCTTGTCTTCAAACTCAAGCATTATGGGGAAGTGATTAGGGTCACATCATTTAAGTGCTAGAGATATGTGTTTTTCAAGAGGGATTAGAAGAGGGTCCTTTATATGCCAATGATCCAACCTGTTTTCAATGGCTTATTCATATTTTATATGGTTAGAAAAAGTGTGTTCTAATTTCATAAGCTTAATATTGATATGATACCGTGAGAAAAATTTAAATTCTTAAAATATTCAAGATTTTATTTTGGCTTGGATTTTGGAACCACATCTCCCCTTCTAGAGGGGAAACCATCTCACTTAATTCCCCTTTGGATAAAAATCATGTTATATATAAATTATCCATAGTCTAATTGGTGTTTTCTCTAGATTATCTTAGATATCCTCATATCTTGGCTTTGTAAAGTAATTTTGAGTTAAAATTAGATTTCGAGGAGCTAGTGGTTTTGTCTGACTTGCAAATGGGTGAAATTCTTTAGTACAAGTACCTATACAAGGATTCAAATTTCATCACTTCATATCTTAACTTTTCCGTAAGGCTTCAAATTTCATTTCTTCATCTTTTAACTTTTCCATAAGGCTTCAAATTTCATCACTTCAAATTTTAAATTTTCCATAAGGTTATTTAGTTTACTTTGAATAACTAGCTGTTCATTGTTCATCGAAGGATTATTAATAGAATGGATCAAATCTTAAGATCTACTAGTGTCTTCGATCCTCCTTTCCACCTTATCCTACTTTTTGAGATATTTCAATGAGATTCTTCCATACTCTAATTGACATTTGCAATAGATATGTCCCCATTGGTAAGAACACATGTTTTCCTAGGGAAGGAAATCTCCAAGTTCTCATGGGATTTGTAACAAGAGCATTTTAATGGGACATTTTGGTACTCTAGAATTTTACAAATCCCCTTTCCTCGACTAATAAACATATACTTTCAAGAACACCCTTTACAAGGTCCATTTCAACATAGATTTGCAACCACTCTACGAGAAGAGTTCATGGCCATAATCCCTATCTTTAGGAAAACCCCTAATTTATCTTCAATCTCTCCAAATATCTCCTTCCAAAATTCGATGAGGAGGATATGAAATTTAATCCACACAAGTATTTTTGTGTCTCTATTTTCTTGAGGGTTAAAGGAGGGAAACCATTTGAAAACAATGAATGGCGAGTTGAATCCTCAACCAAGAGATCCATCTGAAACACTCAATCCATCATTTCCTAATCTGAAAACAAAGGGATTATATCCTGTTTAACCCATGGTGAGAACTAAGTTGTACCCTAAAACACACACTCATACATTATAATAGTGACCCTAGCAAATTTTGGAGTAGAGTAACTCTATTATTTTTGGAATTTCTACAAGTTTGGGGAAGTCTAATACATATTTCTTTCCTCTTTTCACTATTAAAAAATAGTCATTTTTTATGGACATAAATTTGTTATTTTAGAAAAAAATATTATTTGTTTGGAAATGATTTTTCTATATTTTTATAGTATTGTAGTGATAAATGTTTTTCAAAATTTTGTTGTTTAAATCATAATATTTATAGTATTAATGTGTTTATTAATTACTATATTATAAATTGAAATTTTTTAATAAGTAAACATAAATTTTTAAAAAGTAAACAATGAAATAAGATTAATATGTTTTTAAAAATCATGCTTTAGCAAAATACTAAATTAATGTTTATGAACTTGTTATTTATAGAATAAAAAATTACTCCTCCACAAAAATTTAAATATTAAAATTAAACAAGATATTTAGATTATTAAAATATATATTTAATTAAATGTAAATAAAATAAAATTAAAAGCCACATTCTTGTGTTAATGACAATCCAAGCAGAAGTGGATTATTCAGTAAGTGCCTTATAATTGTATAAAAACATTATTTATAAATTTTTTTTCTTTTTTTTCTTTATAATATAAATAATATCAATGAAAATCTTATACATCAAATTGGTATTCCACTTATTTTTGGTTTCACTTTAAAAATAGATTATTATTATCATTCATTCTTAATTTTAAATAAAAACATGAATATAAAAGTTTTTATAATATTATTTGAAAAAACCATTATTTTTTATATATTATATAATTAAATTTTTTTTATAAATCATATCTTAAAAAATATATACTTATACATTATATCTTATTTTTTAACATTTTATATAAATATATTTTTAATTTCCATTTTAATTTATTATTTATTTTTAAAAAGTCATAATTATTACATGTTGGTACTCACCGTGACCTTTGGGCCGTGATGCCAGAGCAGTGTCATGGTTGTCCAGTAGCCCGGAATTATCTCATACTATAAAGTCATAAATAAAATTTGGTATTACTCATTAATCATTAATAATTTTTATGTTATATATATATATATATATATAGATTAGATATAAATATATTTTTTAACATTTTATATGAATACATAAATATATATTTTTATCTGTATTGTTTTGAACTCTATTATATATATATATATAATTTTTCAACTACTTATTCTTAATAAATATGTTTTTATTAGTTTTCTTATTTTTTTTTAATGTTCTTCCACATCCATTTATTAAATATGCATAATCATTTATTAAATATGCATAATAGTTAACTTCTTCTTTTATGATTATATTCTTATTCTTTTATTAAATATGCATAATAGTTAACTTCTTCTTTTTATGATTATATTCTTATGATTGGTCCATTTTACATATATGTTTATTATTTTCTTGGTTTATTCTTTCTTTCATAAATATGACTATGCCATTCAGGTATTCTTTTATAAATATTTTTTTAATACTCTATATATATATACTTTTTCCTTTCTTTAATCTTAGGGTTACTTTTATTATTATTCCAATATTTCTTTTCACATTCTTACATAATTATATTCTATGCATTTTCCATATTATTATATTTGAACTGGTTCTTCGTTCTTTTTCCTGATCTTAAATTAAAAATGTTATATAATATTCTTATTAGTTTTCTCATCCTTCTTGGTCCTTTCCCGATCTTCGAAGTGCAATTATTTGATGTGGCTGAAGGTATAACGTTGAGCTGCTTTATTCGATTAATTTTACTTTTTATGTTATGCCCAATGTTAAAATAATGGAATTGCTTTACGTTTCTCTCGAGACCCACTTTAATATCTATCTGGCCCTTTAAGCCAAAGGCATATTAATGGTT
>SNQJ01S0030343.1:0-10673 GCA_010110895.2 Picea sitchensis | reverse complement strand
TTTCAATACAAGGAGGGTTAAAGGCCCTTTTGACAATTCATAGCATGCACCATAGGTATAAAATATATTCATTTACATTTTATTTAATTGAGTCTCACCTTGTGGACTTGTGTGGATTGTAAAATATTATACCTCATGTACAACTATAATTGTAAATGAAAATAAATTTTGTTTCAAAGAATTTATAACATTTGATTAGAATATGGTAATAGGATGTTTTCCATTATGTTGTGTCTATTTCATTTACCTTTTTATAATTCTTATTTTTGAAATTTTGGTTTCCTATTGAACTAATTCAAATAAATTAATATTCATTTTTTCTAGGATGATTGATGACATTGATTTGGTGTAAAGGTTGATGGGTGTTGTTCATGATTAGGTATTAATTTACTCATCTTATTTTGCGACCTATCCTCAATTCTATATATACTAGGAAATTGGGAAATCTTGGATTTCATCAATCTAGTCATTTGAGTTGATCATGGATTTCCTTTTAATTGCGGGTTTGGTTGATCTAGAGTTAACGTGTTTTTCATGAGTATGGTATACTTTACAATCTAATTAATTATGAAGTGAAGGATTATGTTGGCCCTTGGCCAAGTTTTGAGGAATACTTGGTCATAGTTGACCCTTTTTGGGACTTTGACGCCCTATCAAAGATGGAGTGCGATGTGAAGCAGAGATCACGGGATCTCGTCCCACTTTGGGTCCTTTTGGGGTTTTTGGGTTAATGTAACGGGAAAGGGATGTCGGCCCATGTGTTTACCCATGCGTAGGCCCACTTTTGTATGTATAAATAGATGCATAGACGAAGTAAGTAATAGGGATAAGGGGGATAAGGGAGCGATAAGTTGGATCTATGTGATCGAAGAGTTGCAAGTAATCTAAGTGCTGGTAATGACTATAAATGCTCTGTGCATATTGTAAGAGGCTAAGTGCAAGATATTGTAGAAGACTCTATTCTTTTAGCGCAAGGAAGAAGGATCTAGCAAGCTGCGCAGATCTTCTGTCGTGTGCGAAGTAAGGATTGTTGGAGCTCTATGCTGTAACTGCTTGACCAAGATAATAAAGAAGAAGACTTTGTGGATGTATCCCCAGGGTGGGGGTGAACCACAATCTGTGTCCCAACTAAGGTTGCAGACCCCTAAGTCTTGCAATCACCCCTGCCTCTACCTTGGGTGAGGCTTCATCTACTTTGCAGGTGTTGCCGAAAGGGCTAGTAGTTAGGGTTTTGTTGGTGCACTCTTGAGCGTTGAACCTTGGGTCTACCCCTGTGTGCCAACAAATGGTTCCGTTGCTGGAACTGAAACCGTGATCACTGGAAACTAGAAAAGAAGAAGATTTGTGCAAAGGAAGCCTTGTGCATAGATCTGTGCCCTAGTGCATAGCATTCTACTTGACCTGTGAATATTTGTGCCAAGAAAAAAAGTCAGATCTCTGAGAAAAGAGGTCAGATCTATGAGAAAAAAGGTCAGATCTGCAAGAAAAGAGGTCAGATCTGCAAGAAAGAGGTAAGATCTATAATATTTGTGCTCTGATAAAGGTAAGAATAGTTAAACGTATTAGATTTGAAAGCTTTGTTCTCTATAGAAGTAAGATAAGTGGAAATTTTGTTTCTGAAACATGAATTTAGGTATGATTGATACATTTTGCCCTAGCTTGAATACTAGGGAATTGTTAGATGAAAGAAAGTTTGATATGAATAGATCTGATAAGGATAATGATATATGTGTTAAAACTATGCATAGAAAGAATGTCTAGACTAACAAATGGATGCAGGATTCTGTAAAGAATTTCGTGCAGGCTAGCTACCATGATCCTAGTGCATAGTACAGAAGAAGTTGGGGATCATTTAAAAGAAAGAGAGGATTAACCCTATGTTACAGTTGCAGAAGACCGGGACATGTAGTTAAGGAGTGCCCTGGTGAAATAACGAGTTGTCTCTGTTGTAAGGCTTTAGACCATGAAGTATTAGATTTCCCTAGAATGATTGCTAAGATTGAAAGAATGAACCTGAAAGAAGAAAACCCTAAGGCAGATGCAGAAATAGCAGAACCCCAGAAAGAGTCAAAAAATATGTTACTACATATGAAAGACACCTTGAATGATCATCGACATGTCAAGTTACCAGAGATCTTTAAAGAAAAAGAATGCATTGAAGTGACGATAGGAGACTTCGACATTGACTATTTTTTGGATGAGGAAACACAGGTGAATGTCATGATAGAAAGAACTTGGGAAGCTATAGGAAGACCTGCTATGATCCCTTCACTAAGTAGAATAGGCTTATTCAGAGGAAAACTAGTAAACCTATGTGGAAGGCTCACTCAGATATCTATGAATGCTAATGGAACTTCAATAGAGGAAGATTTTGAGATTATCAAATTTATTGAGGATAGCGCCCCGTTTACTATGTTACATGGAAATCCTTGGATTGAAAGAGATCAAGCCAGAAAGAAGGAAGAAGAAAAAGTTTTAGACCAGCAGAGACAAGAATTAAAAGACTTCATGACTAGAAGGATCGCGTAGTTGATTGAAGAACAGGACAGATCAAAGCTATATCACACTAGGAACATAGATGTCGAAGTTACCGGAATATCATAGGACTCATAGAAGACTAACGTCTCTATCACAGATAAATAAGAGATGTTATCCATGAACCCTAAGAAAGAACCTCAGCAATGTGAAGTGACTATATCTAAGGAGGATAGGAATCATAATGGGAAAATAACCACTGAGATGAAGCTCACTGGGAAGAAGGCTAGAAAGTTAAGTAAGAAGAGGGTGAAGATTGAAAAACTACAGGAGATTCTAGATGGAACATTGCAGAAAGAAAAATTACAGAATTCGAGCTTCGTCACAATATTAGGACAGTGACCTATGGCACTCTTCCATGGCGAAGCAATATATCCGTTGGAGGTTGATATGTCCATTTGACTGCCGCTTCGAACAACTCAGAAACCATTTATGGGTCACTACTAGACTATTGGCCAGCACTAGAGTGGATAGAACAAAATTAATAGAGGCTCCATACCCGTTGCAAGAAGCTCGTTGCCTAATTTCTTATTTAACCCGTCGCGCCCTGCTTGAAGAACACTTTTTCCAAATTGAGAATTCGAATCCCAAAGAACTAGTGACTATATACCGTGATCATTGCAAGAAGATTGTTCATCCTAGTGCAGTATCTGAGCTTATATGTTGGACGAGCTCAGTGCTGCTGAGAAAGTAGTTAAAGAAGTTTTGATTGACTTAATGACTGAGAGAGTCATGTCCGAAAGAAGAACTCCCACTGGTATCCAAGCATCATCGACTAGAGGAGTGTAGGCCTCCCCGTCGATTGCTCGAGTAGGAACATCTCAAGCTGGTTCAGAAAGAAGAACTAAGCATAAAAATGACATAGCTAACACCAAGTTAGTGCCATCCATATTACCCACTTACATACCCCCTCTGAGTGGTGCGATCAACAGGGATAGTGTCCCTAGAGACTTTGAATACACCCTCGTCACTACATATCTACCGAAATGCGTACACACCTACCATGCAGATCATGACAAGGTCGCAGCGTTGAAGTTTTGTGACTTCAACCTGGGGGACCATAAAGTCTACGACATGCTTGCTCCGCCTAAGTACTTAACCAGAACCAAGGGAAAGAATTCAAAGATCGTCCCTCAGCAATGGACGATGAACCTCGTGCAGTCAACTTTGTTCAATGTTATGAAAATACCGCACTTTGGCAGACACCAGGAGGTGGATGCTTGTGTAAAATTGCTGCTGACAAGTTACCATGGAGGATACCTGTGGTTAAACTGTCATATAATTGTTGATCTGGAACTGATCAATAGGATCACTGGGCTTAGTATGCAAGGCCCTGATCCTCAGGATTACTACCCTAGAAAGACCGCGGACCGCGCTCTTTCACATAAGATTAAAGAAACCTATGGCGATGTCGAGAACAATGCACAAGGCTACAAGGTAACCTCTATCGAAAATGGCACAGTGCACCTCGCATGTCAACTGATCGCAGGAAAGTTGGTACGTAAGAACATACTAATGCAAGTATCAGGCTTCATAGTTGACCTCTAAGGAAAATATGCAGAGGGACTACAGATGAACTGGGCGAAGTACCTGGTTGACCAACTCGAGATTGACTACAGAGAAGCCCAGGATCAGGGGCATGAATTTCATTTTAGCTGGCTTCTAATACTAATCACTTTTATTGCATGGGAGCTACCAGAAGGTGCAACCTTCTTGGACCTCGACCCTTTTGAGCCCTTAGCTGCGAAGGTCAGTACCTTATGATACTCGAATGACATGAACAAGCAATGGAAATCAAATGCCTATTTCCATACATATTATAACCAACTGAAAGCAGCCATAGGAGGTGCACCTCGCATAACCCTGAACACTTTACAAAGGTTCCGACCTCTGATAAAGTTTAGCGCGGATCGCCACTTTATATACCTAACTCCATGCACTGATGAGCACTAAGAGCAGCTTCAGTCCAATTATAAGCTGACGGAAGAAGACCTAGAGGAGATCACTAAGGAATGGTCGATGAACCTCCTTGTCTCAGCAGATCTAGTAGACATTTCAGAAATCGACAGCCCAAAAGATGTGTAGGACACACGGGGGCCCAGTAAGGCGAAGAAAGCAAAGAAGACAAAGAAATATGTGGAAATCTAGGATGTCGACAGTAGATCTGTAAGGACGGCTTCCATTACACTAGATCAAGGAGGTAATGATGAAGACTTCGAAGTGGTTGAACAAAAACTAGAAGATGAAGTAAAGAAAAGAAAGGGGGCATCTTCGAAACCTGCCTCCCGGAAGAAGTCAAAAGCACCTGTGACTAAACTAACGACCACACTCACCCCAAATGACTTTAGTTTTCTCTTTACGATGATGAATGAAGCTATCGAAGAGATAAAAGAAAAGCAGGTAGCCAAGAAAGAGGCCGTGTACAACAAAATTGAAACTGAGCTATAAGGAGTACAACAAGCGCTTAAGTCTAGTTGCGCAATATCCACTGCGCTCCTACCAGAAGGCACAATAGAAGAAGGAGATGAACCAATACAACTTCACAAGATTACTGCAACAGTTGAAGCACATCTTCAGAAAGCAGAAGAAGCTACAACACAGACCACCCAGGCCCTAAAACAAGCACAGGAGGAAATTACCGAGCAACGACGAGTTGCGCAGCAAGAGAAGGACGCCATCCAAGCGAAATCTGATGAAGACAGAGCAAAAATCCAAAAAGAGGAGCAGATTCTCGCGAAGTAGATCGGGATCGAAGAGGTAGTCAACAAAGCATTTCTCTCTGTGAATGGCTTAGAGAGAAAGGCAGAAGAACCCCTAGAATGTCAAGGAATGAAGCTTGCTGAAGTTATTCAACAACTTCAACAAAGAGTTGTGGAACTAGAGCTTTAGGCCATCCCAAGTACCCCGCAAGAAGAGTGAGACCAATGAGAAATAACTGTCTGGAATACAGTGGAGAGGCTTAAAGCACTCACTAAAGAATTTAAGCAATTAAGTAGAAAAAGTGCACAGATACACGAGAACCCAACCTAGAGCCCAGAACTACATAAATTGGAGGCGAAGCAGCACGCAGAGAGACTTCAGATGCAGTTGAAGGCCCTATCAACCATGGAGAAAATGAATCAATCCCAGGAGCAGCGCATCACACAACAACAGATCCACATGATTCAAAGAAAAGTAATGGAGGTGACTTAACAACTTCAACCTTTTCAGGACAGGGCATGTCAATTGTTTTTAGAGCTTGAGAACCAAGGAGAAGATCTGGAACATGTCGTGACTACAGTAGAACAACACTTAGAGGGACTAGTCAGTAACACACTCATCCAAGAGTTCACTAAGCAAGAGGCAGTAGCAAAGCAACAGGTCGAAGAAGCTCCATCCAAGCTCGAGGCATTTGAAGCAGAATTGCACAGACCTGAGTGACTTGGGACGAGTCATAGGTAAGTGTTGGGGGCCTATTGGCCCTTGACCAAGTTTTGAGGAATACTTGGTCATAATTGACCATTTTTGGGACTTCGACACCCTATCAAAGATGGAGCACGATGAGAAGCAGAGTTCACAGGATCTCGACCCACTTTGGGTCCTTTTTGGGTTTTTGGGTTAATGTAACGGCAAAGGGATGTTGGCCCGTGGGTTTACCCACACTTAGGCCCACTTTTGTATGTATAAATAGATGCATAGGCGAAGTAAGTAAGGGGGATAAGGGGGATAAGGGAGCGATAAGTTGGATCTATGTGATCGAAGAGTTGCAAGTAGGCTAAGTGTTGGTAATGACTGTAAATTCTCTGTGCATATTGTAAGAGGCTAAGTGCAAGATATTGTAGAAGGCTCTATTCTTTTAGCACAAGGATGAAAGATCTAGCGAGCTGCGCAGATTTTTTTGTCCCATGTGATGTAAGGATTATTGGAGCTCTGTGCTGTAACTGCTTGACCAAGATAATAAAGAAGAAGACTTTGTGGACGTAGCCCCAGGGTGTGGGTGAACCACGATCTGTGTCCCAACTAAGGTTGCAGACACCTGAGGCTTGCAACCACCCCTGCCTCTACCTCGGATGAGACTTCATTTGCTTCGCAGGTGTTGCTGAAAGGGCCAGTAGTTAGGGTTTTGTTGGTGCACTCTTGAGTGTTGAACCATGGGTCTGCCCCTGTGTGCCAATAGATTAAATTCTACTTGTGATAAATAATGTATGAATTATATGATCACATTGTAATGATGTAGAACATGTTGGGTTGTTATATTCTTTGAAGTGAAATTCTAGTCGAGGTGGATCGACTGATGGTTGAAGTCGAGGTGGATTGACAACAGGTCGAAATTGAGGTGGATCGACAACAAGTTGAATGTCAAGGTAGTCAACCACATAAATTCAAAGTCAAAGGTAGAGGTGGTTTGACATGTTAAATGAATCGACAACAAGTCAAAGAGATCAACCAACAATAGGTTGATAGGCAGGCATGAGGCAACTAATTGAAGACCGAATGAAGGCTGACTAGTATTCGACGGGTAATTCGACTTGGATTCGACTGTAACAGAATCCTGAGATTTACGAGATTTGTAGCCAATGATCTTCATGGATCTGTAACCATTTTTTGGAACCATTTATTTAGAGGTTTTATTGTTGTAAATCCTATCAAGAGGTGTGTTGTAATGCTATAAAAGTTAATAATAAGATAACTAATATTTAAAGAAATATTTAGATTTAGGTTGTTGGTCATGCAAATGTAAGCCGAATTGGCTATAGGGTTGTTCTTGTGTAAGAAATAGGGTATGTTGTCGATTGTGGATTAGGTGTGGACCAAGGTTAGACATGTAACCTTTTATTTTGAATGAATAGGAAAACAAGGAGTAGAATGTTCAAGGAATGATGGTTTTTCCAGTTTGGGTTTCCAGGGTAAAATATCTGTGTACTGTGTGATTGTTATGTCATTTACTTTCTTGATTAAATTCTTCCTCTCTTCTGCTATGTTTAGTGTGGAAGTGTGTCTCATTTCCTAACATGTGATATCGGAGCCAAGTTAAGATTTGATGTGTAGTATCAGATCTTGATTTACCAATCTTGGATCTGAGAGATAAACCCTAGGTACAGTAAGAGTTGTAAGTCATAAATTGTGCTAAATATTGTGGTAAAGAATGGCAAGTAGTTTGAGAATAGAGATAGAAAGATTCAGTGGCTAGAATATTGAGATTTGGAAGCTTAAAATGGAAGATATTCTTGTAGATCGATAATAATGGAGATCAGTATGTCTAGGTACCCATTTGATATGCATGTTGACGAAAGAATTGGAGAAGCTTGAAAGAATAACAAGAAGTATGATTCGTCTTTGTATTGTAGATTCGATACTCTTGAATGTATCAGGTGAAGATTCGACTAAGAAATTGTGGGACATGATGGGAAGCTTATACTAGTCGAAATATCTGGTAAATAAGTTGTTTCTCAGAAAGAAATTGTATCTTCTGAGAATGAGTGATGGAATTTCGGTGACTAAGCATTTAAATGCATTTAATACCATTTTAAGATAGTTATCATCTATGGATATTAAAATCACTAAGGAGGAGAAGTGTATTAGCCTATTATGTTATTTTCCAAACTCTTGGGATAGCTTAGTCATGGCTATAAGGAGTAATACAACCACACAAGCACTAGAATACGTGGTTGCTTCTATACTGTCAAAATAAATCAGAAGGAAGAACATGTAAGGATCGACCAAAGATGCTTTAGTTGTGAGAGGTAAACCAATTGAAAGAGATAAAGGAAAATTCTCTGGTAGAAAGTCTAAGTCGAAGGATAGATCTAAATCCTCGGTTTAGTCGACAAGAAGATGTTGGAAATGCAGTAATGATAGGCATTACAAAAAGGACTGAAAGTCGAAGGTAATGGAAGTTAGTACAGGATTCGACAAGAAGTAGTCGACTAAGAGAAGGACAAATCTAGATAAGGGAGGTGATGTGTACCTAGAGTCAACCAGTACACAATGGGATCAATATGTTTGGTTGATTGAATTAGAAGCATCATACCATATGACACCACATAGAGAATGGTTTTGTGAGTATGAAAAATATGATGGAGGTGATGTGTTCTTGGGGGAAGACTCGTCAACCATAATTTTCAAACGGGGAAGAGTTCAACTAATACTGTAGGATGGGAGGAGTAGAACCCTTCCATGTGACCTACACATTCTGGGTTTGGAAAGAACCTGAATCACTATCAGTAAGATGAATGATTCTGGCATGCACACTTTATTTAAGAAGGATTTATGCAATATGGTCATAGGTTCAATGGTCTTAATGAAAGGAGTTCGGATTGGAACCCTATAGAAGTTGCTTGCGAGTGTCGACTTGACTAGATGCAACAACATCGTTGTTCCAGAAGTTGAGTCAACTTCGACTCGAATCAACTCGACTCGAGCTGATTCAATTTAAGCCAACTCGACAAGTCATCATAAAGTAGACCCGAAAATGCTATGGCACGAGAGGATGGGACACATTGGAGAAAAAGGAATTCAATCTATGCACACTAAAAGGTATGGTCGAAGAATTTCCTGAGTGTAATTTAGAATTTGACTTTTATGAACATTGTATATCTGGAAAACAAATTCGGGTGAGCTTCCCATCTGCAACGACAAGGGAAAATGGGATTCGAGAGTTGGTTGATACTGATGTGTTTGGCCCTGTTACAGTGCCTTGACTTGGTGGATCCCTATATTATGTCTCTTTAATAGATGAATTTTCCAGTAAGACATGAATATATTTTCCGAGGAAGAAATGAAAGGTTTTCAAGAAATGCAAAGATTTTAAATATCTTGTATAAAACTAGATAGATAATAAGATTAAGGTGTTGAGGAATGACAACAGTGGTGAATTATGTGGAAAATAATTTGATCCTTTTTGGAAGTAGTGTGGCATAGCACACCAAAATACCACACCATATACCCCAAAACAAAATGGATTTGCCGAGAGAATGAACAAAATGTTGATGGACAAGGAAAGGATCATGCTTAGTGGTGTTGGGATCACACAAGAATTATCGGTGGAGTCAGTCGAGACTGCAAGATATCTAGTGAATATATCTCCTTCATAGGTGCTAGTTGACATGACTCCAAATGAAATATGGTCGTGTAAGAATACTTCGGTTTCATATCTCAAAGTATTTGGCCATGATGCATTTGTGCTTGTTCCAAAGGAAAAGAGGAGAAAGCTGGACAAGAAGGAAATCAAATGTATTTTCATTGGATACAAAGAAGGAATGAAAGGATATAAGCTCTGGGATCCTGCATCAAGGAAAAAAGTGTACAATTGAGATATTGTCTTCAAAGAAGTTAGAGGTAATTCTGAGCCTGAGGAAATTGTTCAGACCAAGAATAATCCTGAGACGATGTGGTTTGAGCTAAGGAACAAAGAAGATGATTTAGATGAGTTAACTGAATCAGAGGAAGAGGTGGAACAACTGAACCTATTGGTAAGGAGGTCATAAAGAGTAAGAAAACCAGTTGAAAGGTATAGTCCACCTGACTTTCATTCCACATTCATGTTAGCTTCCACCGTTGATGAGCCCAAGTCAGTCGAGGAGGAAGTCGACTCATCAGAGGGAAAAATCTTGAAGGATACCATGGTCAAAGAGATGGAATCCTTGTACAAGAATGAGACATGGGATTTAGTCAAGTTTCCTAGTGGAATAAATCTTGTTGGTAGAAAATGGGTATTCAAGAAGAAGATGAATGCAACAGGTCAAGTTGATAAATTCAATGCTTGACTGGTAGAGAAAGGATAATCCCAAGTCGAAGGAGTCGAATTGGGTGATATTTTTTCCCCTGTTGCAAAATTCACTTCCATTAGAGTATTAATGTCTCTGGCTACAAAATTTGATATGGAAATAGAAAATATGGATGTGAAGACAATGTTCCTACATGGGGACCTAGAAGAGGAAATCTACATGAAACAACCTTAAGGATTCGTAGTAAAGGGCAAGAAATATTTGGTGTGTAAACTGAAAATATCCCTTTATGGTCTAAATCAATCACCAAGGATGTGGTACCAAAATTTTGACACATACATCCTTATTTTGGAATTTGTGAGAAGCAAATCTTATCACTACATATATTCCAAAGAATAAGGTGGGTGTTTCATATATGTAGCTTTGTATGTT
>SNQJ01S0030342.1:43235-58469 GCA_010110895.2 Picea sitchensis | reverse complement strand
CTTCTTGAAGCCCTGAACCAGGAGGATCCTGTTTTTGGAGTTTTTCCTCTGCAAACTGCTGCAAGCCTGATTCCCAGAGCTGTTTGTCCACTTTCTCCTAAGTCTTCCACCTGTTCACGTTTAAATCAACCCACTGGATGAAGTTAGGATTCCATACCTCCTCTGTCCTTATGAACCAGACTCAGTCCCTGAGTTAGAGTGATACCTCCTAGATCCGTTATCTCCATTTGATCACCCTTCATAAACAAATCGTGACATAAAACTGATGGGTGTTGGGATCTGCTCCTGCAAGCAATCCAGGAGTGACTTCTAACGCTAACACCACCAGCATCACATCTTACCTGGAATGTCTTTCCAAAATATGGCAGAACCAGAATTAGTTGTTCTTTGATCTTATCCTTCAATATCCCAAATCCCATTTGAGCCTCTTCTGTCCACTTAAAAGAGTTGTGTCTCTTGTTCACAGTGTCTAATATTGGTGCACATATACCACTGAAATTTCCAATGAATTTTCTATAGAAACTTGTTAATCCATGGATAATTCTTACCTCGAATATACTCCTTGGTGATGGACAATCTCTGATATCTCTCACCTTATATGGATCCATCTTCAACTCATTCGAATATATCAAAAAACCAAAATATATGAGTTATGTATTCATAAAAGATGACTTATTTAAAGTTATCAATGACTTCTCTTGTTGTAACCTTCTCATTACTAATGTCACATGTCTCAAATGTTCCTCCTCAGTTTTATTGAAGACTAGTATAGCATCCATATATGCAATGACAAATTTACCTGTGAGGTCTTTAAGTAATTCATTCATCAATCTCATGAATGGGCTTGAAGAATTTGTTAAGACAAATGGCATAACAAGCCACTCATACAACCGTTCATTTGTCTTGGATGTTGTTTTTCATTCATATACTTCTCTCATCCTTATTCAGTGATAACCACTTTTCATATCTATCTTTGAAAAATAACTTTCTCCACTTAGACAATCCATCAAGTAATCCATACTAGGTAAATGAAATATGTACCTGATAGTGATCTTATTGATGGATCTGGAATCTGCACACATTCTCCATCCTCCATCCTTCTTAGGACTCAATATAGTTGGTACTACACATGGGCTTAAGCTCTCCTTGACTAAACCCTTTTCTAATAGATATTGGACCTCGTTCTTGACTTATTCATTCTCTAGAGGTGTCAAACTATATGGTGCTTTGTTTGGAAAAATGGCTCCTGGAATAAGGTCAATGTGATGACTGATTCTCCTAGTGGGTGGCAATGAAAAAGGTAACTCATCCACTACTATGTCAACAAAATTATCTAGCAATTTCTGAATTTCTTTAGGCAGATCATCCATAATAGTGCTTGTAAGGATGACTTTAGGATTTATCACTACAACAAACTGCATGTCCTACTCTTTCTTGAAAAGTATGCTTGAGTTGGCTTCTTTTTTCACCTTCTTATCCTCTAATAGTATCAACATGTGTGTTTGTCCATTCTTCTCTAAGGTGTAGGTGTTTTTATTCCCATCATTTGTGACATTTTTGACAAACTTCCATGGCTTTTCCAATAAAACATGACATACATCCATGGGAATTACATCACACAATATCTCATCCTTGTATCCTCTTATTTTAAATTCAACTTGGCATTGCTTACTTACCATTATTTGGTGTCCTATTTGTAACCATAATAACTTATATGGATTTCGATGTGTAGTATTCTCTAGCTCCAAATTTTCTACCATATTTGTGGATACTATGTTATCAGTTCTCCCACTGTTTATAATTACCTTGCAAACTATATCCTTAGTTGATCCAAAATGGATCCAGGAAAGCCTATAAATCAAAATTCTAAGAATCGGATGAAACCAATGCCATTGTGTCCATCTCATCACATTGATTTCAACCATATAATTGTTTCCTCAAACATAGACCATATGCGAAAGTTATCGTGTTCTGATCAAATTCCCAAAAAGGAAAAAAGTCAATTGGTCAAAGTCAATAGTCAAAGTCAATGCTAACATCAGCAGTACAATAAGTGATGTGAGAATGACGTTATCATGCCAACGTGACATCACCAAGAGGTGAAACGTGTCACTCAAATTCAGTGTTTATGGGTTGAGTTGGCACCTATAAGGATTTGACACGTGGCACTATATGGATGACACATGGCAGTCTATACATGACGTGGCCCAATGGCAGGCTGACACATGGCAGTACGAATGACAGTTAAGCCATACGAATGTTGACATAGTAGGGGGGTTGTGTAGTACAACCATGACATGTAACGACACATAGTTGTACGATAGATGACGTGGAAGGTGACTGGGTAGGTGACAGGGTTGTATGGAAGCTGACATGGCAACTGACTGGGTTGTATGGTGGTGATGTGGCATGCTAACTATACCCTGAATGTGTTGGTGATTGTATGGTATGAACCAATCATAGGGTGATACATGGCCCAATCAGAGGGCACCATGTGGCACCCTAGATTTTGGCTATGTCGGCTAAAAAATTTGTTTTAACGTCCCGGGGATTCTAACCCCTGACCTCCCTCGATGCTAGTGAATTCATAGAAATGGGTAGACCGATCAAGCTACCTAGAAGGTCTCATCCATATACCACCGGAGTTGCATTTGAATTATCCTATGGATTATAGTTTGAGATAAGCCCTGGTCAGCGGGGGCCAGCCCCGACTGACTAGGGGCTAGAGAATAGGGCCTAATGACTAGTAGTTAACATATTGTAGGGGAGTGGAGGTTTGGAGGCTTGGACACATGGGCCTTAGCCGTGAGACCATGAGCTATGACTGGGGGAGACAAAGCCCACCAATGTAGCAATTGGTGACATGGAGGAGTGCATGTGACTAGGGGCCCAAAGAAAAGGGGCTCCACCATGTCTATACACAAATTTTGTTTTTTAAAACATATAATATAATTTGTAAATTATTTTAGCTTGATTTTCAGAGATTTTGGTCATTTTGGGGGGATATCGAGCTCTTTTTGATGCCATATATTGGGAGGAAGTTGGGAGGTTTATTCCCACTTCAAATATATATAAAACAGAGGTTCTTGACAGCCTTGGAGAGGTTCATAAGAGGAGAAATTTTATATAATTGTGAATCCAAAGTCAGATTTTATGCAGGGACGTCAATGAGGAGAGGAACTTTGTGGGCCAATTCTGGGAGCTTCCCTCAACTGTTTTCAGTGCTGTAAGTTGTGTTGGGTTCTTGAGGTTCCGCAAAACACATCTAGACCAGTTTTTAATCCATTCGACACTTTTTTGATGTACTTTTGAAGCATTAAAGAGAAATAATAAAACCTCAGCCACTGAGACAAAAGGCCCAGATACGTAGGAAATCTTGTCGAATTCCATTAACAAATTTGTTGTTATGGTTTGTTAATTATTTGTGCTTACTTTCAGATCTGCATTATTATTATGGCTGCCATGTAATATCATTATTTTATTCCTCTTTATTCAATTCCTAAATGGTTAATGAACTCATTCTTTAAAAACTTAACCATAGTCTTAAAAGATCTCGTTGGATCAACTGGTATCAGAGTAGGTTGAAGGTTGGTTTTTGAGATTGCATGATTACCGGGGAAGAGTTGAATCATGGTGAAGTCAAGTTTTACGAAGAGAATCTTGAGATTGGATCAAGAAAGAGGAATTCTCAAAGTGAGAAGATGGCATTGGAAGAGGGAATTTCTCATAACGAGATAGAGTTTCAAAAGAGCTTATTTTCCATGTCAGAGATGGTAAAGGTTTAATATGATGATTACTAGGGTCGGAAGAGACTGATTCTAGGTGAATCTTCAAAATTAAAAAGTGAAGAAGGAGAGGATCCTACTAAACCTCCTCCTTCACCTCCTTCTTCTCCATCAACTTATTCTAATCCAAGTACAAGTTCCAAATCCACCACAATAAAACATTCCCATAAACATAAACATGACATTCATTTACTTAAGATTTATGTGAAGTTTGAATTACCCATGTATGATGGTGAAGTCAATGTAGAGATTCTTGATAACTGGTTCAGACAGATGGAAGTCTATTGCATTGTGAAACAAATCAAGAATCAGGAAACTCAAATTAAATTGGCATCGCTTCAAATTGTAGGCACAACACTCATTTGGTGGCAAAGCAAGTTACAAAATGTCATGGACCAAGTGGGTAATGTATTTCCATCATGGAAATGTTTTTTTTCTGCACTTTAAAAAAATAAATATCCTTTGGATTATAAAGAGAAGGCTTTAATTGAATCGCAAGGTCTTAAACTAATAAAGGGACATACAATGCAAGAATACACAGATGAATTTTGTAAGATGGAATTAATGTTAGGCATTCAGTTACATACCCAAGAAACTCTTATGAAGTATATAGGAGGTTTACCAACACACATTCATAACATTGTATTTATGTTTGGACCTACTAATATTGATGAGGTTTTTGTTCAAGCAACATACATTGAATAAGGGAAAACATGAGTTGGTGTATCAAGGGAATCGTCTTCAAGAAAAGACGACAAAATGAAGGGGAATGGAAAGAAAGAAAATTCAGTGACAAAAAGGAAAGATATTCTCTCTTGTAAGTATTGCAAGAAAGAAGGGCATGATGATGGCCATTGTTGGCAATTGCATCCTGAGAAGAGACCGAAGTGGTTCAAAGAGAAGAAAGGGAGGAAAACAATTGCAGCAACAACACGACGAAAAGACTTGGGATTGGATTTAGGTGATGAGTTTAAAATCACAACATTTGGTTTGAGAGGTAAAATTGGTGATGGATATGATTCTAGAAATAAATTGTTTCGCATAAGGGTCATAATGAAGCATACTAAGGTCAACACATTTATATATAGTGTATCTCAAGATAACTTGATTTCAAAGAAAGTGGTTAAACAATTGGGATTAAACAATCAGATGCATCATAAAACTTACTCACTTAAATGGATAAGAAACAATCATAAATTGCACATACAAAGCAATGCACTTTAGAATTTTCAATTTCATCAAAATTTGTTGATGAGGTAATGTGTGATGTAGTGCCACTCAATGAATTTAGAATGGTATTAGGTATTCCTTATTTGTATGGTTGCAAATAAATATTCTACAGGGAAAATAGTCAATATCACTTAATAAAAGAGGGCAATGAATATGTTGTACATGCTCATCACTGAAAACAAAATCAATATCTTCAAACAATGGAACAATTAAGGAATGCAACTCATCCAAGAAACACACCTATAATTTTGCCAAATCAAGCAGTTGATCTTCACCATGAACATGAGATGATTGTAGAATGGAATTTCAATCATACTTTTGCATCAAGATAAGCTAATTTCACGCAAGTACTAAAAACATATTAGCTTTACAATCATATTTTTGGGGTTATCATTCCTAATGTTATCAACATGGATGGCAGTGGCTTCAGTAAGATGTGATAGAGTACAAGTGGCTAACAGTATGCTGTTAGCTGTCATGTTTTTTTTGCAATTGATCTTGATGAGACAGGTGCACAGGATAGAGTTCAAAGATAGAGAACAATGGGGTAGCCTATCCCATACTTGATGACTGGTTAGTACCCTTTTGGAGGACCAAAAGGTCTTAGTGGGGAGGCGTGATCCAAAATGGATCCAGGAAGGCCTAAAAATCAAATTTATTAGACTCGAATGAAACCAATAGCATTGTGTCTATCTCCTTGTGTTGATTCTAGTCATATAAGGTTTTCCTCAAACAGACACCGTATGAGAAAGTTATCGCGTTCTGATGAAATTCCCAAATAGGCAAAAAGTCAACAATCAAAGTCAACGTTGAAGTCAACAATACGACAGGTGACATCAGCATGACATTAGGAAGATTTCAACATGATGAGGTGGTGTCACCAAGAGGTGACATGTGTCACTCAAATTCAACGTTTATGGGTTGAGTTGTCACCTGTACGGATTTGACACATGGAACTATACGGATGAAACATGACAGTCTGTACATGACATGGCCCAATGGCAGGCTAACATGTGGTAGTATGGATGATAGTTGATCCATACAGATTTTTGTGTGGCAGGGTAACTGTGTAGTATGGACGTGACGTGGCAGGCCACATGCTTATATGACATATGACATGGCACGTGAATCGACAGGTGACAGGGCTATATGGAAGTTGATGTGGTAGCTCATTGGGATGTACGGTGGTGATGTGGCATGTTGATTGTACACTGATTGTGTTGGTGATTGTATGGTACGAACCAATCATATGGTGAAACATGGCCCAATCAAAGGGTTCCACGTGGCAACCCATATTTTTCCTATGTCAGCTAAACGATTTGTTATAACGTCCCGAGGATTCGAACCCATGACCTCCGTGGGTGCTAGTAACTTCGAAGAAGAAAGCATACTGGTCGGGCTACCTGGAAGGTCTTAACCATATACCACCAGAGTTGCATTTGAATTAGCATATGGATTATAGTTCAGGATAAGCCTCGGTCAGCAGGGGCCAACCTCGACCGACCAATGATGAGAGAATAGGGGCTAATGACTAGGAGTTAACTAATTGAACGTGTGTGGATTTTTGGGGGCTTAGACACATGGGCCATAACCACGAGACCAGGAGCTAAAATCGGGGGAGCTAGAGAGTGCCAGTCCAATAGTTGGTCACATGGGAGAGAGCATGTGACCAATGGCCTAGAGAAAAGGGGTTGTGCCTAATCTATTGAAAAAATTGGGTTTTTAAACCATATAATATAATTTTTAAATGATTTTAGCTTGATTTTGGGAGATTTTGGTCATTTTCGGGGGATTTGGAGAGCTCTTTGAGGCCCTATCTTGGGAGGAGGTTGGGAGGTTGATTCTGAATTCAAATATATATAAACTAGAGGTTCTTGGCATCTTTTTAGAGGTTTAGAAGAGGATAAATGCTATAGAATTGTGAAGCCAAAGTCATTTTTTATGCAGGGAAGTCAATGAGGAGAGAAACTTTGCAGGCCAATTCCAGGATCTTCGCTCAACTGTTTTCAGTGTCATCAATTGTGTTGGGTTCTTAAGGTTGATAAAAACATAGCAAGACCATTTTGTAATCTATTTGACATTTTTATGATGTACTTTTAAAGCATTGAAGAGTAATAAGAAAGCCTCACCCACTGAGACAAAAGGCTCGAAGACGTAGGCAATCTTGACGAACTTTGTTACCAACTTCGTTGTTATGGTTTGTTAATTATTTGTGCTTTCTTGGATATCTTCATTATTATTATGGCTTCCATGTTATATCATTAATTTCTTCCTCTTTCTGCAATCCCTAAATGGTTAATGGGCTCATGCTTTAAAAACTTAACCATAGTCTTAAAAGATGTTTTCGGATCATTAGTATTGAAAGAAGTCCTAAAAAAATTGTTTCTCTCTATTGGTGCTTCCACCTCCTTATTTGGTTTCAAGAGAATTTTCCTCATTATGAGGGACTTCTCATCTTCAGCATCTTCTACTCCAATGTTCACTTTCTGTGCTTCAAAAATGTGAGTTTCTCCTCCTCCTTCTTTATTTTTCTCTAGGCATTCCCATGACATATTTCCTGTCTTTCCAAAGACATATAATTTCACCTCTCCTGCTATACCTCTTTCTCTTCCTCGAGGAAAATAATTACTTTCACCATGTTTTCTTTCTTGGGAATTTCCTCCTCTATCTATATGACTGTGAAACTTTCCAGTCTCATATTTGGGCTTCTGAGCCTTGTCATGCCCATTTCCCTTACAGTTGTGTGGGATTTTTACTCTACCTCATTGGCTTTTCATTCTGGCCAATTTATCCCCTGCTTTCAGGGAAACTCGATAAACGTCTTCAACTATCCTCATAGTCACCATGTTGGTTTCATCCCAGATTTCTTATCTTAGGAAATTAATGTATCTGGAAACCTTATCCTCATCTCTTGCATGATGTCCAACTCTAATGTTCAACCTATAGAACTCTTGTGTGTATTCTCTTACTATCAAACCCTTTTGTCTCAGGTTTTGTAGTCTCCTGAATAGATTTATTTGATACTATGAATTCAACCTTTATCTTGGCTACCATTCTTTCCCATCTTTTAATTTTATGTTTTCCTTTGCTTCTTCTGCTAGCCTGCAGTTCATCCCACCATGGTGTCGCATGTCCCTTTATCCTTGTGACATCATGTTTTACCTTCTTCTCATCATCAACATATTCATATTCAAAGTATTTTTCTAAGGCTCTTATCCAATCCAACAACTCTTCCACATCAAAATTTCCTTCATACATTTGGATTTCTATTTTTTCTCTTGCTCCCAATTTTACAAAAGATTTCAACAAGAATTATTTTGCAACATCATCTCATGCAGCTACTTCAACTTCCATTTCTTCAAATTCCATCTCACTAATGTCAACTGCATCTGGTGCTCTTCTTTGTGCAGTTTATATGGAATCTATCCTTGCACAGAGTCTCCTCATTTACTCCTCCATTGATGGATTTGTCACAATTACGTCCCCGTATGTTTTTGGAGGCATCGTGCTAAGATTTCTTCATAGAGAGATTAAATTGTGGCTCTGATACCACTTGACACAAACCCCTACCTCTCCCAAGTTATGCTCAATGTTTCAGTCAAGGATTGATCACTTTTAGATTCATATCGACTCTTAGGCTCTCATTGAACCCCCAATTTTAGTTTACGCGTGCCCTCCTTAGTTCTATATCTAGGTTCTTTGAACCTTGTAGGAAATTTCCTGATGCCTTCTCCCTTTTAAAAAAATATATAAAGGAAAGGCGCTAGCTCCCTCCATCGAGCTCCTTTCCTCGTACGATCTTGGGATGTGACCTATGACTTTAACCAAAAGGTTTTCATCCTTCAACTTAGTGACTCTTGGAAACAACTCTTCCTTTCAACTCCTGAAGTGATATACTTCAAACTCACGAGATTTCTCCATGTGTCCACCTCCAAATTGTCGGTCAGGATGAGTCCCCATCTCTAGGATTCCGACGAACTCTGGTCTATTCTCCCTTCTCCCCTTTCTGTTAGAGTGATATGCTTCTTTACTGAGGGATCTTATGCCATGTGCCCTACTTGATCTAGTGGTCCAGATTGACCCTTTCCCTTCAGCTTCGGGACTTCAGCGAAATGGTTCTTTGCTCCTTGCAATTCTCACAAATATCTAACCTCCAGAATAAATGATCAATCGATGTGTGTCCATGACATATCAATGTCCATGGTTACTTTTCTCCTTAGAGACTTCGATAATCCCACTCCTTATACACCTTTTAAAATCCCCAAATAGACTAATTTTTGAAGGGTCCTAATGGCTATCCTTCCTGAAACTAATCCAAATCTAACGGTCGTCATCTTGCTAGTGATATCCTATAGGAAATTCACTACCTATTTATTGAAACTCTTCCCTTCAAGTAATTATGGTCACCGGCCCTCCTGAGCTTAATTTACCGAGGTAAATGAGACCTTTGTCTGCCATCTGTGTGCTCCTCCTGCATTCTAGAATGTTGGAACATAGAAACTTTCTAAGTCTTCCTTGGTACTCATGGTATATATCTCTCCTGATATTGGATTATTTAATGTTTTTAAACCCTTGAGTGCAGTCCTTGTGTCCTTGGAACTATACAACAATCAATTGTTCCCACGTTCGCAAAAGTCTGAGAATGATTTGTCCTGCACACTCTTTTCATGGATATGTTCTTTCTCTACAATACTATTAATAAAGTTTCAGTGTTATCTCTCATGAGATTCTCTAATTTAGACTTGACTCTGTCAACTCATGCCTTGAGGAAAATATGCACTCCTTGCACAAGATATTAGAAGAGAAACAATTGAAAATTATTCTAACTCTATAGATTCATGTATTTAACCACAAAATACATTCACAAGAAGAAGAACAAATATACACAAAGAATTTAAATGAACATAAATCCTACCATTCATTTAGATAAACACAACAACACTACACATTGGGATTAAAGCTCTTCTTTTATTTTCATTCAAATGATAAAATACATATATACAAGCAATCCTCCACTGCTCTTCAACAAATCATACAATGATCTTTGGTGTCCCAACAATAGGAAGTCTCTCTTTCTCTCGCTAACAACCATTACAAAATTAGAAACAAATTTTACAAATGAGATAAAACAACCCCTTTGGGCATAATATGCAAGCATATATACAAGAGGTGATTTATCAATGTTTTCCCCCCCAACAACCTAATGCTATCCTATCAAGATTTAGTGCATCCATATACTAAGCACTATGAAGTTAATAACATTTACAAAGAATATATGGGATGATGTGTAGCCTTTGTACAATACAACCTTTACATTAAAGTGATACTGATCCAAGATGATCTTTTGGGATGGCCTTAACCTCCATACATTAATTACATTTATTTTCATTAAATTCAAATTCAAAATGGGTGCACTCTCCTTTGCAGGATCCAAATCAACTTCATAAATGGGTTGGTTGATGTGTTTATCTCCAACCTATCCTCCTCTTTAAATGTTGATGTAGATGCTCCTACATCACTAACTCACTCTTCCCATCTAAATTTTGACTCCCCACACTAGAAGTGTGTGAACTCTAACCATCCTTCAGTTGTTCACCCTTTGAATCCTCCGAGTCCTCATTGTCTTCAACTAACATCGATCCATGATCCAATACTCCATTGGATCCTCTCACATTATTTCACTCCAACATGTATATCCTATAATCTTTGACACCAATGTTGAATAGAGTGTGAGGGATAGATTCCTCTAAACATATGACTAACCTTCCCTTTTTGAAAAGTAATGGAAAAAACCCATGTCCTCCAAAACTGGAACTAAGAACAAGTTATTCTTCACTTCTAGTACATGCAACACATATGACACCTCTAGAAATCCCATCGACTCTAGTTGGAAAATGATTGTCCCAAATCCCTCTACACTACACTTGGAATGAGTTTTAAGCTCCAGATGTAGATATTATTCTATTTCTAACCATCTAATGAACAAATCATGTGTCCCTATCATATGACGAGAAGCTCCATTTTCCAAGTACCAAGAACTCCTTGACTTTGTGTTGGTAGAGAGGTAGGATATCATTGATAATTCCTTCTCAAAATTTTCTACAAACTCATATAGTTGTGTCTCTACTGATTTTGTTGTCCATGTCTTCCCTTTCCCCTTCTTCTTAGAACATTGTGGTACACAGTGTTGATACTTGTGGCACATGGAGCACTTGATTTTACTCAAGTCCTTCTTACTCGGCTATGTTGTTGACTCCTCACTGTTACCCTTGGAAGCCTTTCATTTTCCCTTTCTTTTATAATTGACAATGTTTGTTGTGGAGCCTCATTATGAGGGACCTGTATTGTGGTTGTAGATCATTACGGATATTTTATTTTGAAAGAGGATATTGTGAGAGAAAGAAGAGGAATTTACAATAGGTGTGTTTTTGGTTGTATCTCTTAATCTTGTTGGATAATAATAAGGAAGGACCTGGAAATTTCTCTGGTGGATGTAGCCCACACTGGGTGAACGGCGTATATCTTTATCTCTATTGTATTGTGTATATTCTATGTTTTATTTCTTCATTTGTTTTTATTTTATTGCTCTGCGATCCTGTTTTTCTAACAGACAATGGCCATTTTCTCTTCCTATTCATCTCCCTTCTTGTTTTCTTTAGACTCCTCCCAAGTATCATCTTGGATGCAATCATCCTAAAGCCTCTGTCAATATGGGAGATGTTCCCGAGTGAAAAATCCCTTCAATGGTTCCCAAGACTTTGGAAGACCATACAATGCCAAATCTAAGAGCTGTACATCCTCCATATTATCCTATATGGTTGCAATATAATCACGTACCTGAGTCATCCTCATGAAATATATGATAACATCATGATATCTAGACATTTGCACTGATTTTAGTCTATTTCTTAAGACTATGTTCCTATTCATGTAAGTTATCTAGAATAAACCTACTAAGGTATCAAACGTATCTTTAGTAATCTTCTTCTCAGATAGATAAGGAATTAGATGATCCTTTATTGAATCCAAAATAACCTTCTCATCTTTGATCTCCTTCTTCTCATGAGCTTCCAAATTTGTTAGATCTATTGCTACAACAACTACTTTGTCCACTAACTCACAAAGGTCATAATATTTTGACGCTAAAGTCACTCTTTCTTTCCAAGATAGAACTTTGGATGCTCCATATGATCTATATTTGACTCTTAGAGGTATTGTTCCCATCTCTTAGACCTAATAAATTGTCTTAGAAATAACTTGTTGCTAAAACTTCCCTTGTACTAATAGGTACAACCTCTTCTTACACTATCTTTGCTAGCAACACAATTGTTACTCTTGTATATGCATTGTTCTACCTTACCTATAACCTAATACACACACTTTTTTCATTCCTATATAAAAAATACTTTCACTGTCCTTGGTGATCGATCCAACTACAATACAACTATTTCCCTAAAATCTGCCCTTCGATTTTTTCCTGTCGGTTTTGGATCTACTAAGATCTCCCACGGATCTGATAGATATAATATCCCCTACTATGGATCTGAGATCTAGATTCCTCTTATATATAATACTCTAATACCATGTTGAAATCCTTACTTTTTCACCTAGGTATCTTGTTATCTAGTTATTTCCTTTTTGAAAATTAGATTAGAAGCTCACAAAACAAAAATACACTACTTGAATATTCAACGAAAACAAATCTAGTTGAATCAATACTAGAAAGAAAAATCTATAACACAATAAAAAATATATTCTTCCCATAAAATAATCTTATCATTCAAATAACTTCAAATCTTACAAGGGATCCCTTACTAGGAAAATGACCTAAATAGAAAAAGAGACGAAATACATCAAAAACAAATTGGTTGATATGCTACTAAACCTGTTGTATGATCATGTATGAAAACAACATGACTGTTACACTAATACCTACACCGTCATGCACTATCTATGCAATTATTACACTTAAACTTGCATGGACTGTGTGACCTATTCAAGAATACCTGGACTGTCCATGGTAGTTGATCCTTATGTTGTATGACTATTCTCTCTCTTCCTTTCGCCTAGATATCTATATAAAATTACTTGTCCACCTATCTAAGATCTCTTTGAATCACATTCCTTCATCATTCAACCCTCTGATCAAAATTCCTTCTCTTCTCGGTATCAATATATCATTTGTCTTCCTCTTTCACCCTAGTCTTTGTTTCATAAGATTGAGATACGAATTAACCCTAATATCCAAAGTGATTGACGGTATAGATTATTTCTCACCTCACTTGATATCAACGACTATTATTGAATTAATTAATTGTAATTAAATAATTTCAATAAATAAAACTCAAATCACTAATAAAAGAACATTACTTTAATAATTACTTTAATTAAAGTAAATTCTCAAGCTAGATGACTTTGGATGACTTCCACATGTATAGACAGTTAGACCTATGCAATAATACCTATGTAATTCTACCAAACATCAATATGGTTGATGTCTCTTATACCAATTGTATAAGACTTAAAGAGTACAATAGAGCCTACACAATTGTCACAATCCACTTCGTTGGATGCCATTCTATCATCCATTTCATGTTCCCAATAGAAATTAACTAGTATTTTTGAATACATGGATAATATTTTTGAGTATTACAGGAATGACATGGATAAAAACCAAGTGAGGGAATTGAATATTACAAAACAAGAATTGATGTCATTGTTCATCGATCCTAGATCGATACTATACCCACCAATCAAAGAGATACTTAACTGTATGGATTGGTGCATCTAGTAATTGTTTAAAGACAATTATATGGATATATTATTTATGGTGTTTGACAAAAATTCCTGCAATACATGGAAGTGCCTCTATATTTCCTTAGGAAATTATGGGAAGATTTTAATTTGGGTGACCATGTGACATTGGTGAATCTCAAGGGGTGGGTCATGGGTCCATAAACGATGGAGAGAATTCTAGGCATGACCCATTTCTATCTCCTCATATTCGTAGGTGAAGTTCTCAACACCCTCCTTATCATCCTCTCATCGCAAAAAGGCATAACACATACACAATTATTGATATCACCATTGACCTAGAGCCTAGAGCAGCATGAGATTTTTGTAGCACTGTCTTGGAAATATGTTCCTATTAGTGACATTAGTAGAGGGGTTGGACCTTGAATTCTTATAGTAGAGTGCAATCTAGAGAGGGAACACGAAAATACTAGACGTTTATATGAGCCTCATATATGCTCAAGTTGTGGTAATATTTGTTATAGGATGATGGAGGCTAGTGGACATGTGAGTTTCATGCAGGAGGTTAGTATATTGACCAACTCTTTGTTATTCATGATTGCATATATATTTTTTTTTCTATGTATCTATTTCCATATATTATTTCATGATGTTTTGTGGTTTCTACAAACCTATAGTGGATAGTAGAGGTATCCTCCTCATTATGTGTACTGCGTACAAAGGTATGTGTCACCTTTGATAAATTGACGACAATGATTTTTTTATTATCTTTGATATTCAAATATGTTGTTATTAATTTTCTATAGGTTGTGATCCCACACGATGATGATCCATGTCCACCTGGAATTGAAAATTCACCACCTTCACAGGCATCGTGTTTTGAGTTAATTCTTGTTTAAATGTGATTTTTTTTGGGGGCGGTAGAATTTTACATTTTGATACCAGTAAAATCACTATAAAAATGTATGCATGTTGCGTCATCAACTGTTGGGTCATCTATCCCACCACCCTTTCATTCACCACCACTATCAACATTCCACCCATCAATTTCCCCCATATTTAGGGATATTATAGTATATTGGAAGAGTATGGTATATTTTCCCCATCAATTTTCACCCAACAAATAGACTTTATTTATATTGGAAGAGTATGGTATATAATCATAAGTTCATTTCCTAAAGGTGCTTAGTCATAATCCAATAAAGTTAAAGCTGGCTAACCATAAGCTAAGATGGTTGAAGGTGGTTAGTTAAAAGTGATTGTTATGTGCCTAATCACGACAAAGATAACATATTCATAATACGGTCATATGTGTACACATTTTTCCTTTATATAATAATGACATATATACCTAACATAAGTTTAGGGTTAGTGTTTATGTATCTTATTGTTATAAACATGAGTTTCCTCCCTATATTATATATACCATAACTTATCATTTATCAATATAACAATCAACTTCAAG